>KV908431.1:255000-257500 GCA_002005505.1 Botryococcus braunii
CCCGTTGGAGCATTTTTGTTAAAATAGTTCTTGTAATCATAATCTTTAGGAGTATTTGCCGGTTTTTTCCTCCCGGAAACAAGAACCACAGTTGAAGTCGGAGACGCAAAAACCTTAATCCTCAGAACCCACCACATGCAAGACCCTTGTTCCACGGTCTGATCGCCCAATTGGGCCACCTTCTTAAAACCTTGGCCTCAGATGTAGAAGCCAGAATCTGATCAGTATGGGAGACGGTGGAGTCCGTCGGCGGCGGGACCTTTCTCGAAAGTTCCAAGGACCAGCAGAAATGTGTGAAGATTACGAGGCCGGCCCTCCCTGACTAGGGAGTCCTCCAGACTGGACTACTGTGGGACGCCATCCGGACTCGGGACTACCGACTCGGGAGTCTTGACGAGTCTCCAGGAGTAAGCTTACTGGTGCTGCGGACACCGCGATGCGCGCTTCGGTACCCTAGCGAGCTAGTCTGCCCTTAGCCCTCTGCTAGCCCTCTGTTGCAGGGGCCTGGATGCACTGCTGGAGTACTTGGTGGCTTCCTCGGATTGCCAGGGTGGCAGATTTGTCGACCAACAATTACATTTCATTCTGCCAGCGTGGCAGATGTAGCTGTGTCAATTCAATTTCCCCTCTGCCACCGGTGACGGAATCGGGCCATCCGCATTTCTATTACGCTGCCACAAATGGCACAAGCGGCACAAACATGCAGAAGCGGCACTCGGAAAATCCATATTTTCTGTCACCTGACCTCCTCAATTTAATTGATTCTGCCATTTTGGCAGAATTCTGCCACTAAAAATTACACTGGCCGCCGTACATTTAGTAAAACTACAGAGCCGGTTTGCAACCAACGTTGGCGTTAACAGTTTGTGCGGACTGAACCAGGACGTGGCCATTCTCGTCCATGTCATAACCCACTTGAACGCCTTCCAAAATGATCTTATAACGACCTTCGAAGGCAAATTCGCTCTCATCGGTGGGAGGCTCCCCAAGGTACAGGGCGCTCGGGCCCACGCCGCGAAACATCTCCCCGGGCTCTTCCTTTACAAGATCCCGACCCACATCCAACCGGCCTTCCAAGGCCTCCAAACATTTCCATAAGCTTTGGGGCGTCCCCTCCCCTTCCCCGCGCACGTCTGCACAGTCTTGCACAATCCTGGGATTCACATTCGAACTGCTGTCCGCACAGTCGACGACCTTACCGCCCTCATGCTCTCTCCGGCCCATCCCGGATCCGCGACATGCACGGTTCGGTTCGGAGTGCTGCGGATCTCGAGATGCGGTAACTTCGGCTTTACTGAGTTCACTCCGGACACCGGTCCGCGGGGCCCCGCCCCTCTGGTGGACCGAGCGAATGTCCCTCGACAGCACCTCCTCCTGCGCCCAGGGCAGCCCTCACTATCATTACATTTTGGTTCAGTCATGAAAAAACCCCAGAATCCTTCGAA
Source organism: Botryococcus braunii (assembly GCA_002005505.1). NCBI lineage: Eukaryota > Viridiplantae > Chlorophyta > Trebouxiophyceae > Botryococcus > Botryococcus braunii. The sequence goes on from KV908431.1 coordinate 256,446, forward strand.
TTCATACAGTGTGACACCGAAGAATCCTCCGGAGACCCATCTGCATCGTTCAACTCCTGAAGGGCCCCAGAACTCCTCGAAGGACCCTTCCGAAAGATGCTGGAACCCTCCAAAGAAGCGCTCGAAGAACTCTCAACAACCCTTCTAAAAAGCACTCAAAAAGGGGCTTCGATGAACCTTAAATGCCTTCGGAAGATGGCAACACCCCTCGAACGAGTCTCCTGAACAAACCCCCCAAATACTCCTTGGCAAACCCCCTAGGGGAACCCCCCGGGGGGGGGGGGGGTGTCCATCCCGACGGGAAGCACTCTCCGAGATACATGGAAGGCAGGGCGTTGTGCGCTGAGCTGGTTACTAAGGATGCCAAGTTACTAAGATGCCATAAACTCTACTGGTCAGGCATACTACAAGGCCAAGCTGGGACCGCGAAGAGCTCCTCAAGGCTGAGTCAGCATACCGGAACACTTCACCACACGCTTGGCCACTCCCGACATAGCCCAATCAAAACATCCACCCCATGCGTTGGCAGTTACTTGCTAACGACGTTTGCGCACGTCATTTGTTGTGTGGTCAGCACATGCTCAGCGCACAAGCAAGCTTCACCGCACCGCATGGCTGCTCACAACACACTCCAGTCGCAACAGACTCCCACGCGTTGGCCGCTGCTTGCTCACGACATTGCGCACACACTTTGTTTTGTGGTCGGCTCAGGCTTAGCGCACCAAAGAGCTTCGCCCTGCATTGCTACTCAGCGTTTTTGATCTCATGTTCTTGGTCTCACTGTTTTTGATCTCACCAATCTCACTGTTCTTGATCACACTGATCTCACCATTTTTAATCTCACCGTTTTTGATCCTTTTCAATGAATGGCACACTTCGATCAAAAGTTTCCTGTGCAGGCGTACCACAAGACGCCGGAAATCTTGAAAGTCGGGGTAGAGGGGGCCCTCGCCGCGTTGTCGGCCCTGTTGCCTGTTTAGGATCCAGGCCTCCCGAAGGCGGCGCTGTGCCAGCTCATCAATTCTGACGGAGGCCACACGCAGCGGCTCCGCTGG
>KV908431.1:262500-275000 GCA_002005505.1 Botryococcus braunii
GGACAGTAGGCTCTCTCTCTCTCTCTCTCTCTCTCTCTCTCTCTCTCTCTCTCTCTCTCTCTCTCTCTCTCTCTCTCTCTCTCTCTCTCTCTCTCTCTCTCTCTCTCTCTCTCTCTCTCTCTCTCTCTCTCTCCAGCCCTCTCCCCCTCTTTCTTTGGGTGTGTGTGTGTGTGTGTGTGTGTGTGGTGTGTGTGTGGTTGTGTGTGCGTGTGCGTGTGCGTGTGTGTGTGTGTGTGTGTGTGTGTGTGTGTGGTGTGTGCGCGCGCGCGTTCGCTCTATGGCGAGTCAGGAAGGGTGGGCCCACTGGTTGTGCTCATTGCCTCCGTCGCGATCCAGAGGGCGGGCTCGAATGCAGGCTCCCGCGCGGTACCTGGGGAACGAGTTCGGGGCGGTGCGGCCGTCCTGGGACAGCGCGGAGGTGCGCTTCAGCCTCACCTACCCGGAGAGCTACGAGGTCGGAGCGTCCAATTTAGGCCACCTCATCTTGTACTCCGTGATCAACGACGTGCCGGGCCTTCTGTGCGACCGCTCCTATTTTCCCGGTATCCCCCTTTTCCTTCCGCGGGAACTCCCGCGTCTTTCTGCCAGGTTTCTCCCTGGCTTTGGCTGTGCTAGGGGTTGTGTTCCCACCCCCCCCCCCTTCTCTCTCTCTCTCTCTCTCTCTCTCTCTCTCTCTCTCTCTCTCTCTCTCTCTCTCTCTCTCTCTCTCTCTCTCTCTCTCTCTCTCTCTCTCTTGTGTGTGTGTGTGTGTGTGTGTCTGTGTGTGTGTGTGTGTGTGTGTGTGTGTGTGTGTGTGTGTGCCCTTTGGGCCTCGCCCTTTATAACGAGCTTCTAAGAGCCTTGTGTTGATTACAATTGCAGCCCCTCGTTGCGACAGTGGATAAGTAGTGGATTAGCAGAGTATGGCAGTGGGTGGCAGCAGAGAAGCAATGGATAAGGGCAGGTGGCAGTGGATAGCAGCAGATAAGTGGTTTGATAAGGAGTGGATAAGGGCAGGTGGCAGTGGATAGCAGCAGATGAGCAGTGCATACGCAGAGGCGGCTGGTAAGGTATTGTTGTGGCAGGTAATGACTTGGCATGTCGAGTCTCGGTTGCGGCAGGGTCTGGTGTGGGTACTGGTGTTTGACTTATGCTGATGTGGCGGGATCTGATTGGGCAGCAGGGATTTGAAATGTGCTGATGTGGCAACGATCTGACATCTTAAAGTCCTGGTTCGCAACTGACATTGGATCTTGCCGTCGCCGCTTGAGATCTGTAACATCTTTGTTGTAACCTAACTCCTCCAGTTTCTTTCCCCCTAATTCCCCCTTTGACACTCGGCGTGCGGATCTGGCTGATGTGGCAGGATCTGGTACACTGCTGGACAGACGGGTCCAGCCGATGTGGCATGATCTGGTTCGAAGTTTGACGGTTGGATTTTGCTGATGTGGCAGGATCTGGTACACTGTTTGACAGGTGGATTTTGCCGACGTGGCAGGATCTGGTACACTGTATGAGAGTTGGATCCCGCTGATGTGGCAGGATCTGGTTCGATATTTTGAGTCAAACTTTGATAGCTGGATTTTGCTGATGTGGCAGGACCTGATTTGAAGCAGCTGCTGGCGGAGTACGACAAGCCCTTGTTTGCGGTGGAATCCCGGCGCCCGCTGGGGCATTTCGATACCCTCGGATTCAGCCTGGCTTACGAATTAGGCGGTACAAACGTTTTGGAGATGCTGCACCTATCCCGCATCCCCCTCACGTGGCAGGTGCTGTTCCCTCCCCCCCCCTTTCCCTCCCTCCTTCCCCCTGCCCGCTCCCGCACGCCACGCGTGCAGTGCATCTGGCGAAGGGTCCAGTTTCATCAGTTTGGGGTTCATCAGTATGGGGTGGAAATTCCAGCAATTTATTGAGTGGGGATTCCAGCAATTAATGGAGTGGAATTTTCAGCAGTTTACGGAGCAGAAATTCCAGCAATTAATAGGCTGGAAATCGCAGCAATGTATGGAGTGGAATTTCCAGCAATTTATGTAGGGGAGATTCCAGCAATATGCTGAGTAAAAATTCCAGGAATTCTCGGAGCATGATTTCCAGCAATTTAGTGGAGTGGAAATTCCAGCAGTTTATGGAGTGGAAATTCCAGCAATGTATGGGGTGGAAATTCTAGGAAATTGAGGAGCGGAAATTCCAGCAATTCATGGAGTGGAAATTCCAGCAATTTACGGAGTAGAATTCGTAGAAATTCCTCCGAGTTTTTTTGTGTGTGTTGGTTGAGGGCAGGAAAGGAAGGAACCCATGGGCCAGCCCTGGAGGTGGAGGAGGGCTCTCTGCCGCTCATTTTTGCGGGCGGGCCGACCGCGACGTCCAATCCAGAACCCTTTACGGACTTTTTCGACTACTTCCTCCTGGGTGATGGTAACCCCCCCCCCCCACCCGCTCCCTGGGAAGGCCCAAACCCCATCCTCGTCAGCCCCAGTGGCTGGTCCTGGATGCAATATTCCTTCCCTTCCCTTTCCTTTCCTTTCCTTTCCTTTCCTTTCCTTTTCTTTCCTTTCCTTTCCTTTCCTTTCCTTTCCGGGCTCCCTCGCAGGGAAGGGAGCCCCCAAGTGGGTTTGATGAGTGGGGGGTTGAGTGGCTGGTAAGGCATTTGTGCTGTACAGGGAGGCGAGGTTGCGCATCAGGCCGAGTGAGTGCGTGAGAAGACACGAAATGAAATCCCAAAAAAGGAGATGATGTTTGAAACGCCCCCAAAAAATTATTAAAAAAAATAAATTAAAAAAAACACAGAAAACAGTACACCCCCCCCCCCCAAAAAAAAGGGGGGAGAGAAAAAAAAGTAAAGGAAGGAATGGAAAAGGGGGGTGGGGTAGAAACAAAGAAATCTTTATTTTTTTTATTTTTCTTTAAAGTGAAAGAGAAAGGTAGCAGAGAAAGAAATGAAAGGAAGAACTGTCGGATGATCTGAAGGTATGTCAAACCGTCGTCTATTCTTTCGAACTGGACATTTGTGCCAAGCCCGGGGCTCCAGATGCAAGAAACATGTCCTGCCCACTGGGCATGGTGACAGAGACGAAAAGGGATGAAGCACCCCCCCCCCCTCCGCCGCCCTCCGGCTGTCCCTTGGAAGGAAAGACGGAAGGAAGGCTAGGTTGTCTTGGGGTTGTGCCAAGGGTTCCAAACCCTAAACTGGTTAGGGTAAACTGTGTGGGAACACCCCAGGCCGTGACTAGGGTATTGGCTATTTACTGGCCAAGCATCGGTCAGGGTAATGCTTGATATTGACACACACTGCACGTCCTTGGGTTCCTGGCTACTGTACCGCCAAAGTACGGCTCAGGGGAGTTGCAAGAGTGACACCGCTGCACCTCCTTGGGTTCCTGGCTGTTGTTCCGCCAAATTACGGCTCAGGGGAGTTGCAAGAGTGACACCGCTGCACCTCCTTGGGTTCCTGGCTGTTGTTCCGCCAAATTACGGCTCAGGGGAGTTGCAAGAGTGACACCGCTGCACCTCCTTGGGTTCCTGGCTGTTGTTCCGCCAAATTACGGCTCAGGGGAGTTGCAAGAGTGACACCGCTGCACCTCCTTGGGTTCCTGGCTGTTGTTCCGCCAAATTACGGCTCAGGGGAGTTGCAAGAGTGACACCGCTGCACCTCCTTGGGTTCCTGGCTATTGTACCGCCAAAGTACCGTTCAGGGGAGTAGTCAGAGTGATACACGCTGCACCTCCTAGGGTTCTTGGCTATGTGTACCGCCAAAGCAGTGATAAGGCCAGGGGCCAGCACAGATTTCATGTCTGTCTGTCTGTCTCTCTCTCTGTATGTCTGCCTGTCTGTCTGTCTCTCTGTCTGTATGTCTGCCTGTCTGTCTGTCTGTCGGTCTGTCTGTCTGTCTGTCTGCCTGTCTCTTGTTTTTTTGCGTGCTTGCTGCGCGGCATGTTCATACTTCCTGATAGGTACTTTGTAACAGGAAATCTGGCACAAATGTTTCGCATAAATATCGTTTTTCTTCATGTATTCCTTCATGCTCTTGCCCCCTTTCATCCATCCATACACACAATGTCCATCCATCCACCACACATTGAACATCTGTTCAATGTGGGGTGGATGGATGGACATTGTGTGTATGGATGGATGAAAGGGGGCAAGAGCATGAAGGAGTACATTAAGAAAAACGATATTTATGCGAAACATTTGTGGAAGCTTAAATGTGTTTTTTCTCTTCTGAGGCCATGACCAGAAGTCGTCCCGGCCACGAGGCTCGTTCTGCAAGAGGAACAAATCCCAGATTACTTCAGATTTGTGCATTAGTTCCTGCTTTTTATAAACAATCCTCGTCTCTCCTCAACTGTTATGCAAGAGAGGAATGGGGAAGCATTTGTATTGTTTGAATTGGATTGTACGGGGAAACAATTGATTGTTCTTGGGCTTTGGCAGGGGAAGAAGTCATTGTGGAGGCTGGGATGTGCCTCAGGGCTTGTAAGGCAGAAGGGCTAGACAGAGAGGAGACCCTATATCGACTTGCTTCTTCGGTCAGGGGAGTTTATGTCCCCCAGTTCTATGGTGCACCCGCAGGGTACGACCTCAAAACCCCGGTTCTTGCCCCCCCCCCCTCTCTCCCCTCTGAATGCTAATGTCAAAACATTCTTCGGACTCTGGAAGCCCAAGCCAGTGCTGGAAACCCATTGCCTTAACTTCAGCAACACTTGACACAGCAGGCTGATTATCCCTTTGGGGTTTGGCCCTAATAACATCCAGGTCACCTCTTACATCAGGGCTGAACAATCTTCTCACTCCGGTCAGGTATTGCTGCACAGTGGTGATATTCTTTGCAAATTGCAGAATCTATCGGTTCTGCCACTCCATCCTCCATGATTCTTCTCCCGCAGCTTTCCTAACCAAATCAAGTTTCTCATACTTAGGCAAGTTACCTCCATTCTGCTGCAGTACAGCCTCAACCTTGGAAATCGATGGACGTACCCTTCACAAGTTCTGGTAATCTTTCCCTAGAGTATCTTTCTGATTGCTGGCGCATCCTGAAGTACTGTCGTAGATCTCTCCTGCACTGACTCGCTTTGAAGTAATGGCCCCCTTCAACTCCCTCCCCCCCAACCCAACCCTCACATCGCGCGCGCGCGCGCGTGTGTGTGTGTGTGTGTGTGTGTGTGTGTGTGTGTCTGTGTGTGTGTGTGTGTGTGTTTGTGTGTGTGTTTGTGTGTGTGTGTGTGTGTGTGTGTGTGTGTGTGTGTGTGTGCGTGTGCGCGCGCGCCCGCACCCGCGAGCGTGTGGGAGTGCATGAACGTATGCATGTGCATGCACGTTTACGTGCACGTGCAAGACTGTGGTTTCAACAAAGCATCACGGGGTACAACTGCATCCAACGCATGTATTGTTCCGCAAATGTAGAAGCATGCAGGCACCTGGGGGACCTGCAAGATATGGTCGTGAGAGGCACTTGAGTCATGTCGCAGATCCACGCACGTTCAGAGACCCAACCCGTTTAGAAATTGCATTAACTCAAAATTCTCAGAGAAGCAGGGGGGTGTAAGTACCAGCTGATGGTGCTGATGGGTTAGCATTACAGGTTGCAAGCAGTACAGGTTTATAGCAGTACATGTTAACAGTATAGGTTGTTGAGGAGCAGGATGGATGGGCTTGTGCAGTACGAATCGTTAGCAGTACAGGTATGGTTGTTAACAAACATGACAGTTGGGTGCGTACAGTTCAGATTATCAGCAGCACAGGTTGTCAGTACAGGTTGTTGGCGTGCGGGATGGTTGGGTGTTTTCAGTGCGCATAGTCAGCAGTACAGATTGTTAGAGCAGTACATGTTGTTGACGAGCTGGATGGTTGGGTGCGTCCAGCGCCCATAGTCAGCAGTACACATTGTTGGAGAAGGACATGTTTGTGACGAACGGGGCTATGTTTGGGTGTGTCCAGGTGGGGAGGGGCGGTGTTTCCCAACCGCGAGGGCGTACCGGCCCGCCCCGTGAGGAGGGTGTGCACCCCCGACCCCTTCCAGCAGATGGGGCTGGTGCCCTACACGCAGACCGTCCATGACCGCTTCACCGTAGAGATCAGGTACGTTTCCAGCGTTGAGATGAGGTACAGTTTCAGCGTTGAGATCAGGTACAGTTTCAGCGTTGAGATCAGGTACAGTTTCAGCGTTGAGATCAGGTACAGTTTCAGCGTTGAGATCAGGTACGTTTCCAATGTTGAGATCAGGTACAGTTTCAGCGATGAGATCAGGTACGTTTCCAGTGTTGAGATCAGGTACAGTTTCAGCGTTGAGATCAGGTACGTTTCCAGCGTTGAGATCAGGTACAGTTTCAGCGTTGAGATCAGGTACGTTTCCAGCGTTGAGATCAGGTACAGTTTCAGCGTTGAGATCAGGTACGTTTCCAATGTTGAGATCAGGTACAGTTTCAGCGTTGAGATCAGGTACGTTTCCAGTGTTGAGATCAGGTACAGTTTCAGCGTTGAGATCAGGTACGTTTCCAGTGTTGAGATCAGGTACAGTTTCAGCGATGAGATCAGGTACGTTTCCAGTGTTGAGATCAGGTACAGTTTCAGCGTTGAGATCAGGTACGTTTCCAGTGTTGAGATCAGGTACAGTTTCAGCGTTGAGATCAGGTACGTTTCCAGTGTTGAGATCAGGTACAGTTTCAGCGTTGAGATCAGGTACGTTTCCAATGTTGAGATCAGGTACAGTTTCAGCGTTGAGATCAGGTACGTTTCCAGTGTTGAGATCAGGTACAGTTTCAGCGTTGAGATCAGGTACGTTTCCAGCGTTGAGATCAGGTACAGTTTCAGCGTTGAGATCAGGTACGTTTCCAATGTTGAGATCAGGTACAGTTTCAGCGTTGAGATCAGGTACGTTTCCAGTGTTGAGATCAGGTACAGTTTCAGCGTTGAGATCAGGTGCGTTTCCAGTGTTGAGATCAGGTACAGTTTCAGCGATGAGATCAGGTACGTTTCCAGTGTTGAGATCAGGTACAGTTTCAGCGTTGAGATCAGGTACGTTTCCAGTGTTGAGATCAGGTACAGTTTCAGCGTTGAGATCAGGTACGTTTCCAATGTTGAGATCAGGTACAGTTTCAGCGTTGAGATCAGGTACGTTTCCAGTGTTGAGATCAGGTACAGTTTCAGCGTTGAGATCAGGTGCGTTTCCAGTGTTGAGATCAGGTACAGTTTCAGCGATGAGATCAGGTACGTTTCCAGTGTTGAGATCAGGTACAGTTTCAGCGTTGAGATCAGGTACGTTTCCAGTGTTGAGATCAGGTACAGTTTCAGCGTTGAGATCAGGTACGGTTTCAGAGCGTTGAGATCAGGTACAGCTTCAGTGTTGAGATCAGGAACGGTCTCTGAGCATTGAGATCAGGTTCCATATTACCCGTTGATGTCAGGTACAGTTTCAGAGCAGAAATCAGGTACAGTTTCAGCGTTGGGATCAGGTACGGTTTCAGAAGTTAGGATCAGGTACAGGTTCAGCATTGCAATCAATTGCTGTTTCAGCGTGTGAGATCGGGTACAGTTTCAGCTTTGGGATCGGGCACGGTTTCAACGAGGTGAGGTCAGGTTCGGTTCAGCATTGCGTTCCGTTGTGGTTTCAGCGTTGAGATCAGGTACAATTTGAATGTTGAGATCCAGGACAGTTTCAGCGTTGACATCCAGGGCAGTTTCACTAGATTTCAAATGACTTTTGAAATCTAGGGCAATTTCCCCTAGATTGAGATTCAGGACAATTTCAGTGTTAAAACCTGGGACGATTTCAGTGTTGAGATCAGGTGCGGGTTGACTGCTGACACGAGGTTCTGTTCCATTGTTCAGATGAACTACTATTTCAAGGTTGAGATCTGGTAGAGTTTCACCGGAGAGATCAAATCCGTTTTCACTGCTCAAATAGGCAACGTTTCACATTGTTTGAGTAAAAAACTGATTTACTGTCGGCGTGAGGGCACTGTTTCACCGGTAAGATCAGGTACTGCTTTACTGTTGCGATCTGGTAAAGACAGGGAAGCCACGATCCAGTTTCGTGTTTACAGTCTGGAGGATTTGTGTTTACATCTCTCTCTCTCTCTCTCTCTCTCTCTCTCTCTCTCTCTCTCTCTCTCTCTCTCTCTCTCTCTCTCTCTCTCTCTCTCTCTCTCTCTCTCTCCTCTCTCTCTCTCTCTCTCTCTCTCTCTTCTCTCTCTCTTCTCTCTCTCTCTCTCTCTCTCTCTCTCTCTCTCTCTCTCTCTCTCTCTCTTCTCTCTCTCTCTCTGTCTGTGTGTGTGGGTGTGTGTGTGTCTGGCTGTGTGTGTTTGTGTGTGTGTTTGTGTGTGTGTGTGTGTGTGTGGGGGGGGGGGTTGCATGTCTCGAGTGTTTTGCTTGTTTGTATGTGAATGGTCTGTGGGAGGGACTACAACCACGGCTACCGCATATCCCTGACGATGAAGTAATGGAGTTTGGGTTGGGCGGGCCATGACAGGCGAGGTTGTACGAGGGGATGTCGCTTCTGTTCCCCAGGAATGCTGACTAGGCCTGCCAGGTCAGCCTCCACCTATCTCCTTTGTTTTCTCCCCCCCCCCTCTCTCTCTCTCTCCTCCTCCTCTCTCTCTCTCTCTCTCTCTCTCTCTCTTCTCTCTCTCTCTCTCTCTCTCTCTCTCTCTCTCTCTCTCTCTCTCTCTCTCTCTCTCTGTGTGGTGTGTGGCGCGCGCGCGCGCACGCGCCTCTAACGTTAAAGATGGTGGGGAACCCCCACCATCTTTGAACAATGTATTGTAAGATTTGGCTCATAAATTTGGAGCTCTGGGATGGGTTCTGACCTGGGGCGGGAAGGGGGGTCCCACCAGGGTGCGCCAGATTGCTTAAACGGCAATACCTATGAGCGGGAAATATGCCCAAGGACTATAAGGGCAAAATCGAGAGAATAGCAGGACTGTTGGGGAGAATAGCAGGTAACTGTTATGGGACTACAGGCGTGGGGACCAACGACCACGGCACGGGGGAAAAGGTATGGGGACTACAGGCGTGGGGACCAAGGACCACGGCACGGGGGAAAAGGTATGGGGACTACAGGCGTGGGGACCAAGGACCACGGCACGGGGGAAAAGGTATGGGGACTACAGGCGTGGGGACCAAGGACCACGGTATGGGAAAAAGGGGAAAAAGTGGTTGGAGACTGAAGGTGTGGGGACTAAAGGTGCGAAAACTAAGGATTCAGAGTTTAAGCGAGTAAGGGTTATGGGGACGAGGGACAAGGATATGAAGAAGACAGGCATGCGGAGTAAAAGTGTGGGAGTAAGGACGCAGGGAAGGGGAAACAGGTATGGAGAGTAAGAGATGTGGGACTAAAGATATGGGGACAAAATATGCGGAGTAAATGAGGATGTGCAGACTAAGGACAAACGGTATACGGCTGCAGAGATGTGGATCCCGACCGAGTGGTGGAAGCCGTGGAGGAAGGCATGCGCAAGACGGGATACAATGAGTTCAGCCTGCTTTCGCTGTCATGCTCCGACTACCTGTCTTTGCCCGCTGTCGGCATTCAGGTCATCGTCCTCACCCTCAAACACGGTTTATACTTTGCCTGGGAGGCCAAAGGCCTGTGCTCTCTCGCGTTTACCCCCACACATGCATCCTCTTGCATCCTCCCCCCCCCTCTCTCTCTCTCCTCTCTCTCTCTCTCTCTCTCTCTCTCTCTCTCTCTCTCTCTCTCTCTTCTTTTTTTTTTTTTCTCTCTCTTCTCTCTTTTTTTTGTGTGTGTGTTGTGTGTTGTGTGTGTGTGTGTGTGTGTGTGTGTGTGGGTGGGTGGTGTGGGTGTGGGTGTGGGTGTGGGTGTGGGTGTGCCTGTCTCCCCCCCCCCCCCCAAGTGTGGGTGGATGCGGGTGTGTTCATCGAAAATGCGTATTGTGGACACAGCAACAAGAGCAGGAACTGTTCAGTGGATTTACAGCTGATTCCATCTGCTTGGTATGCAGTCTTGAGTGTTATGTCGCACCTTCTCCCATTTGAATGAGTGCATTCCCATGCACTGGGGCTGCTCGTAACATCTGCGATCCTTCTCACCTTCTGGCAGATGTACTTTCCTCGTAATCTGCTCTCGACTTATTGGCGATACTTGTGCACATCCAAATCCCCTTCCCTTGTGTCCTTGTGCCTACGTCTGTTTAGTACAGTTCCACATCACTTCCCCACGTATCTTGTGGACTTCTGTTCGGTGCAGTTGCACATCACTTCTCCACATATTTCCTTGTGAATCTTTGCTTGTTACATTTGCACATCAGGTCCCCATCTGTCTCCTTCTGAACCTCTGACCGGTGCAGTTGCACATCACTTCCGCATTTTTTTCCAAGTGAACCTCTGCTTGGTACAATCATCCCTTGCATATTGTTTCCCCACTTGTTTCCTCTTATTTCCCTGTGAACCGGTATTGGTACACTTGCACATCACTCTCACACCTAAACCTCTGTTTGATACAGTTGCACATCACTCTCACACCTAAACCTCTGTTTGATACAGTTGCACATCACTCTCACACCTAAACCTCTGTTTGATACAGTTGAACATCACTCTCACACCTAAACCTCTGTTTGATACAGTTGCACATCACTCTCACACCTAAACCTCTGTTTGATACAGTTGCACATCACTTTTCCACTTGTACTGCTCTCCGGGTCGCCTTCCCAGTGAACAAACCCCGAACTGACTTTTGACTCCTACTGCCCCGCAGGCGCGTGTGCTTGTGTTTGTTTGTGTGTGTGTGTGTGTGTGTGTGTGTGTGTGTATGTGTGTGTGTGTGTGTGTGTGTGTGTGTGTGTGCGTGCGTGCGTGCGTGCGTGTGTGGGCCGGGGTCGGGGGGGGAGGCATGGTTGTGGAGGCAGTGATAAAGGGTTGTGGCGGTGCAGATAAAGAATAGGCTGAAGGACTACAATGTAACCCTGTCCTTGCCCAGTCAAAGGGTGGACCGCTTTGACAACGACATTGCCGACATCATTAGCACAGGCCGAAAGCGAGGCTCCCTCACATTTGCTCCCGAGGCTGGCACCCAACGTCTCCGTGACATCATCAACAAGGTTCACCTCTCCTGCCCCCCCCCCCTCCTCCGACTCTCTCCGCCCCCTCTATGTCTGTGTGTGTGTGTGTGTGTGTGTGTGTGTGTGTGCCTGTGTGTGCCTCTGTGTGTGTGTGTGTGTGTGTGTGTGTGTGTGTGTGTGTGTTTGTGTGAGATCATGGTAGTGATCATATATTGTGACCGGAGACTCCAACGAGGTCACATTCCAGCCCGAATTTTGCCACAATCGGGACTGCATTTGACTGGAATTTAGCGAAGACAGATCCGATCCGCCTGCGATGCACCTCGACCTCAATTAGCCACTATTGCGCATCAACTCGGTACAGGAGGCAAGCTTTCATACCTTCCCGTTGCACCTCAAATTATCAGACGCTGTCATCAATTCTCGTAGGGCATCCGGTCCTCTACAAGTTCCAAATTCAAGCCCAAAACCTATGCTGCCACTAAATTATTCCATTCACAAAAAAAAAGACACAGAACATGCTAAACGACCCACCCACTATGATCCAGATGATATACAGTGGGCTGTGGTACTTTCAAGTTGGTGTCTCAGGACTGCACGTAGTGGAAATGATGAAGGGAGCCATACATGAACAGGACTTGTATCCCTGTGCACTCCAGGCTCTTGGAGGCATCGCAGATGAAGGCAACCTCCTATTAGATGAGAACAACACAACTTGGCAGCTAGCTACATGGGTCCCCAGCCAAAGCGGGGAAAGACACACCTGCCTTAGTGGCGCTACTGGGTCCGATTGGCGCTATCTGCTGAGGAATTTGCAAACTTGGACTCCCCTGTTAGTCACTCTGCCGCATTGATGAGCGCCATGCTGCGCAGTTTCCTGCAGACCACCCGTTTGGCGGTCGAAACACCCTGGCCGAGCTCACAAAACATTTGACGCACAGTGCCTTGGATCGTTTTCTTGATATGCTCCCATCCAACAACTGTTCAGAAGGAGCCTTGGGCATGTGCAAGTCTGGCAGGCGAAAGTCTCCAAAGGCTGAAGACAAGAGAGTTTTAGGAAAAAGTCCAGTGGATCATCAGATGTCAGTCATTTGTGTCCAGCTTGGACCCGGCACAAAAGACTGGAATTTGCAAAGCAGGCAAAGGGAAAACAACTCAGCAGTGCAGAGCGCCGGAGGGAGCTTGCAACTGCCAAATATCAATCATTCCAGAGGCAATTGGTAGAGGCACAGCGAAAGGAAGCTGCACGAGTTGAGCTCATCCTCCATTCGTTTGCCATGCAGCCAGCCCGCTCACATGTGTGCAAACGGGGAGGTGTGCACGAGGAGGTGCAGGTCATCAAGGCACAAAAGGGTGCCGCCAAAATAATCAAGCAAATCATACAAGCCAAACCTGGTCCAAGAGAGTGCCAAGCTCCAAGGCATCAGACTCAAAGATGCTAATCGAACGTCTGCACTTTGCGTTAAGAGCCAATACAAGCTGGCATCATGCAAAGGCCGAAGGATCCGC
>KV908431.1:280000-292500 GCA_002005505.1 Botryococcus braunii
CGCTGCGTGGTCCCGAGCAATCGAGGATTCCGGCCTCGGATGGAAGTACCGGGAGGTTCGCCCCCAAACATGTCAAGATGCTTCTTTAAAACTCGGGCAGTTGCATGTGGAGGTGTGGCTGAACATACCGTGTTGAGTGACTTGCATGCCGCGCGCCGCGCGCGCACACACACACACATATGCGCACATACACACACACACACACACACACACACACACACACACATACACACACACACACACACACACAAAGAGAGAGAGAGAGAGAGAGAGAGAGAGAGAGAGAGAGAGAGAGAGAGAGAGAGAGAGAGAGAGAGAGAGGGGGGGGGGGAGGGGGTAGGCAGGGAGGGAGGGAGGGAGAGAGGGAGGGAGGGAAGGGGGGAGTGAAAGGGAGGCAAATGGACATGAGACGAAAGGATGCTTGTTACCAACCCGGCTTACATGTATGAATGCTTGTATGACTGGCGGCACCACCCATAAGGCCTTGGACTCCGGAAGGTTCGGGAGACTTCCCGATAGAGTACCGTAACGACCCCTAGATAGTAGACACCGATAGAGCGACACGAACCCGGGTTGGAACGATCGACACGGAGCCAAGCTCCGACATATGTGCACCACTTCGCATTACGGAAGGAGACCGTTACAGGGAGGGAGGGGGGGAGAAGGGGAGGGAGAGAGGGAGGGAGGAAGGAGGGAGGGAGGGAGGGAGGAGAGGGAAGGAAGCGAGGGAAGCGTACACACCTGTGTGTGTGTCACCAAAGCTTCAGGAGTTTCTGCGGTTGCCTCCAGAAAGAAAAAATAGAGTATCTTTTATCAACGCTGTCTGGCGGCAATCGCAGAAACTCCTGGTAGGAGGCCGGCACACTGGAGGCCCTCCCACCACCCCCCCCCCCCCAACCCCCATTGGTTTTGTTGTGTTGGGAGGAGGGGGTTTAGCATGAAGGTCACTCTGGTCTTCCTCCAGGACATGCTCTCAGTTGTGTATGGACACCATACGGGGAAGACTAAATGCATTTCCGTCCGTACGTCTGTTCGGTCCGATCCGCCCGTCCGTCCGTCTGTCCAGGGTTGCGTGATATGTGGGAAAGCGGGGCGTTGCCAGGTCGAGGATGGAGAGTGGAACGTCATGGAGCATCTGGGAGATTCCCGCTACAGGTGGTCCTGAAGTCGGCGTTTCTAAATCTCCCGCTGTGGCACACATCTGTGTCCGTGTGTGTGTATATGTGTGTGTGTGTGTGTGTGTGTGTGTGTGTGTGTGTGTGTGTGTGTGTGTGTGTGTGTGTGTGTGTCGTGTGTGTGTGTGTGTGTTCATCCTTTCACATCCTGTTCTTCCTTCCCAGGGATAGAGTCTGAGTCCCTCAGTCCTATGTGTGAAGTTATGGCTCGAGACTTCCGTGACAGGGCACACCTTATTTACACAATTGTGCCGAACTTGACAGCTGTAATTCCGCTGAGCTTGGTTTCAAATCTGAAAATTTCCTTCCTTCCTAAGACAGGTATGGTTGGAACCACGTTTCCTGCTTTTTCCCAAGGGTTGTTGCTCGGCATTGCTTGTGCTACTGAGTGTATCCCTTTGTAGATCTTTCTCTTTTTTTTTTTTTTTTTCTTCTTTTTTTTTTTTGTTGTTGCAAAGAAGAATAAAAGTGAAGTCGGCGAGTTGTGGAAAGAGAATCTCCCCTTTTTTTTTGGGGGGGGGGGGGGGGAGAGGGAGGGGGACGGCAGGAGTGGTGGTAGATTTTATCAGAATGGAGGATTGGGTTGATGTACAGGAGGCAAGGAGGCAGTGGTAAGGGGAGGCTGGATAGAGGCCCATTGGCGGATTCGAGGTTGGACGCGCCTCTGCCATGGGACCATATCAACACCGGTTCGATCCCTGACCTAGACATTTGTATTTATTTCATTATCTCTTTTTCCTTCTTTCCTAAGTCGACGATGCTGGTATCCACACCAGTGCATCATCGACAGCTGGTGAATGCCCTGCCAACATATTGTGTGTGTGTGTGTGTGTGTGTGTGTGTGTGTGTGTGTGTGTGTGTGTGTGTGTGTGTGTGTGTGTGTGTGTGTGTGTGTGTGGAGGGTGAGCGCCTTTGCGTGTGTGCTGAGAGAGGGAGAGGGAGGGAGGGAGGGAGAGGAGAGAGAGAGAGAGAGAGAGAGAGAGAGAGAGAGAGAGAGAGAGAGAGAGAGAGAGAGAGAGAGAGAGAGAGAGAGAGAGAGAGAGAGAGAGAGAGAGAAAGAGAGAGAGAGAGAGAGAGAGAGAGAGAGAGAGAGAGAGAGATATATATATATATATATATATATATATATATATATATATGTATATATATATATATAAAGAGAGAGAGAGAGAGAGAGAGAGAGAGAGAGAGAGTGCGCGCGCGCGTGTGCGCGAGCGTGTGTGTGCGTACGTGCTGACTTGCACTCACACAGGGAAGTGTATGCCCAGCCTAGTAGAGAACGAGAGAGAGGAGAAGAGAGACAGCGCAAGGGGGGGGGGGGCGATTCGAGGAGATCGGGAGAGGAGAGGCCTGGAGGGTTGGAACCTTGCAAGTCTATCCGGGCCCCCTCAAGAAGTTAACGGGGCTTGCTGGGAGGGGTCAGGGGTCAGTAAGGGATGGCTGAAAGCGGACTTGCAGAGGGCTCTGGAGGCAGCCACCCTGCCCGACTGCTCCCACAGCGGCCACTGCAGCGAGTGCGGCGTCTGTGGTGACGACTTTGGGGACAACGTGGTACGCCGCAATCTCTTTCCTTGCTTACCTCCTTGCCTGCTTGCTTTGCTTTGCTTGGGTTGGGTTGGGGCTAGGGCGCTTGGGGGGGGGGGGGGGGGGGGAGAGGTGTTTCTCCTGGTTGGGTTGCCTGAGTGCATGATGGGAAAATGTGAGACTGCATGCCAGTATGTGTGAGAGTGGATAATAGTGGTGTGAGAGTGCATGACAGTAAGTGTGAGAGTGGATAATAGTGGTGTGAGAGTGCATGACAATAAGTGTGAGAGTGCATGACAGTAAGTGTGTTGAGTGCATAATAGTGGTGTGAGAGTGCATGACAATAACTGTGAGAGTGCATAATAGTGGTGTGAGAGTGCAAGACAGGAAGTAGGAGAGTGCATATTAGTACTGTGAGAGTCCCTTAACAGGTGTGTGAGAGTGCATGACAGTAAGTAGTAGAGTGCCTGAGGGTAAGTAGGAAAGTGCCTGACAGGAGTAGGAGAGTGCAAAAACACGAAGTAGGAGAGTGCCTGACAGTAAGTGTGAGAGTGCATAATAGTGGTGTGAGAGTGCCTTCCTTCACTTTGCCAACCTCCATGTGCAGGGAGTGTGGGCCCACGCCCGGGGTTTCAACACCATATCTTTTTCTTTTCTGTTCTGTTCTGTTCTGTTCTGTTCTGTTCTGTTCTGTTCTTTTCTATTCTTTTTCTTTTTTTTTCCCATTCTCTCCCCTCTCCCCCCAGATTGTCTTTCTGCAGGGGGTATCGTCACTCGTCGTCATCGAGGCACATCCGAGATCTCAAGCCCTCTTTCCCCTGACGTGTCTCAGGTGGGCACATGGCCATAGCTGTACAGCATATATGTACTGCATACGCGTAATTGTACCGCGTGCATAACAGGACCGAGCGAGTTGCAGGTGGTATACCAGCTGGTAACCACGACCAAAGAAGGCCATTAAAACGATCGATTTTGATTATCGTGGCAGGTGGCGGAGGCGCCCCCCATCCCGGCCTTCCTGGGGGATTACGTACCGGACGCAACTCGGGCCCAGCGGCTTCGCTTCGTGTTCTCGAAAATGGGCGATGCCGTGTTCGTCGGGCACCTCGATCTCATGCGGGTGCGCTCTGCCGAGTCACGCTCCACGACAAGAAGAATCTATTCAAGTAAAAGTCAATTGACTTCTACACTCTAATAAATTGCAGTTTATTCGAGTGACAGTGAACTTATTCAAGTGAAAGTGAATTTTTTCGAGTGACATCGACTTTATTCTAATGTGAGTTAATTTATCCAAGTGACAGTGAAGGTATTGAAGTGAAAGCGAATTCTCGCCAAATGAGGGTCAATTTATGCAGTTGACAGGGAAGGTGGGGAGTGTGTCATGACCATCATTAGCAGTTACTGCTGGAAGGGAGGACGAGCAAGAGCACCTGTTGCAATCCTCTGCCACAGACAGCTAGGATTGGTTGAAGGTGGCGTTTGTACGGGTGGCGGGCGATTAGTCCGGACTGGACACAGCATGTGTGCTGGCTTACAGGGAAGGGAGGGAGGGGGGGGGGCGGGCCGGCGTGTGGGACGGGCGGGCAAGAGGGCGGATGGTGAGGGGGTGGAGAGATATCTATATCTCATTCCACTATACATATGGGTAACATTTAGTATGCTGGACAAGAGATCGTCGGGCAAGGGGCCCAGCATTGAATGTTGAAAACTTTCGGGCATGGGCCAAGCGTTGTGGGTTACAACCTGTCAGGCAAGGGCCAAGAATTGTAAGTTGAATAACTGTCAGGCAAAGGCCAAGCATCGTACGGTACCAGCTGTCGGGTACGGTAACAACTGTCGTGCAAGGGCTAAGCATTGTGTGTTGTAAACTGTCAGGCAAGGACCAAGCATTGTATGTTGAAAACTGTTAGGCAAGGACCAAGCATTGTACCGTACCAACTGTCGGGCAGAGGCCAAGCAATGTACCGTACCAACTATCACGCAACGGCCAAGCATTGTACCGTACCAACTGTCAAGCACAGGCAAGTATTGTATGTTACAAACGTTTCGACCACAAGAGGGGGGGGTGTCTACAGGTGTTTGACAGAGCTTGCAGAAGGGCAGGGCTCCCGGTCACCCACGACGAATCGCCCTTCAGCATTCGCCCCCGAATCTACAATTGCCTGCCACTTGCCCTGGGTAAGCACCTCCATGCCCTTGCAATTGGCAATCTGGGGATTGTTAGGGACTGCTGCCTAGCTGTATGTGCACTATGCATCATTAGGGTTGGGAATGGTAATTGTGTGTGCACGATGCATCATTGGGGGTGGGGATGCTAATCCTTTCAGGCCTACTGAAGAGAGGCTCCTGTGTGTGTGTGTGTGTGTGTGTGTGTGTGTGTGTGTGTGTGTGTGTGTGTGTGTGTGTGTGTGTGTGTGTGTGTGTGTGTGAGAGACACGGAAGAGTATTGAGTAAGGTCAGAAGGTGAGAGGGATATATGTTAACCGAACGTTGGGATTGCGAATGGGAAGTTACAATCTGAGATGCACGGAGACTTCATGTCGGCAGTCCGAATCTTAATATAGCGATCGACAACTAGCCAGGCAAATAAGGACTACCTAGATGAGGTTGTACCGGCGCATGTGGGATATACCATTGGGTAAGTACAGAGCAATGCCAAGGCCATACTCCAGGAAATAAACAATACCCTAGTATTTCACGACATACCCTCCCCCTTGGCGTGAAACGGCAATAGCCATCCATGGCTATGTGGGCCATAGACGCAATACAGGGGTACATCGAACCCTGCAGTCGCCGACCCCCACTTATACATCACGGTTACGAGGTTTCTTAGGCCTGACTCTTATAATGACTCCTTTGTTTATCATTTTGCTGAAGCAGCTTTTCGCCTCACTGAACTATTAGCGACAGACACTCCTTGGACTTTGGGACCTTGAAGACCATGCCTTCTCTATGCGTAAGCAGCTTGTCTCATCTTCTCCTTGCTTGCTCAATTCTGGTTTGGAAAAAAACCCTCTATTGTACACATGGATGCTTCGGGGTATGCCATAGGTGCGGTGTTATAACAAGATCATGGGAAGCGACTGTAGCCCGTTGCCTTTGAGTCTCGAAAATTGCAACTACCTGAGCGTAGCGTAGCACCGTATGATAGGGAGCTACTGGCTCTTGTGCATGCATTGCTGAAGTGGAAATACCTGTTGTTTGGAGCCTAAATTCACAGTGCGTACTGACCAGCAAGCTCTCAAATATTTGGTGACTGCACCTGTGATAACGGGTCGACAAGAGCAATGGTTGGCCGAGATCATGAGATTCATGCCTGACATTAAGTACGTCAAAGGGACCGACAACGTCGTTGCAGATGCTTTGAGTGGACGAATTGATCTTGTTTCCCGCCATGTGTCCCCTCTCTTGTCCTCTTCCTTGATGCAGGCTATTGCAGTTGTGGTTGCAGCTGGCCCTGCAGTCGTAAAAGTGTCGGACCAGGGTACGTTAGCGTTGAGAAAGTCCATCTCTTACGCTCATGTGCCTGATAAAATCTATGTCCAGAGAGCTTGCGTGACAAGGCTATCAGAGAGTGTCATGGTACTCCTTTCTTGGGACATTTTGATACTAACAAAACTCATGAGTTAGTTTGCGGGAAGTTTTGGTGGCTTGCCATGAGCTCGACCATCCGTCACTTTGGCAGAAGTTGTTTTAGCTGTCAATGGAATAGGGGACCCAACGCTACCCTTTGGGATTGCTACAACTTCTTCCTATTCCTGAGTATCCCTTGCACAGTTATTCAATAAACTTGGTCACTGACTTGCCCATGTGCTGTGGTTACTATTCTATCTTCGTCGTCGTCGACATGCTCACCAAATTGCTCAGTCTTACTCCTTATACTAAAATCGTTACATCTCCTCAATTTGCTCAGCTGTTCATTGATAGAGTGTTTGTTCGGTTTGGCATTGCTACTTCTATCGCGTCTGGTAGGGATCCTAAATTCATAGGTAATGTTTGGAAGTCCCTTATGCAATTGTTAGGTAGTCAGTGGGTTATGTCTATTGACTATCATCCTGAGATAGACGGGCGGACTGAGAGGGCGGATAGGACCGTTGAGGATATGTTGCGTGGATGTGTAGGACCAACGCAAGATGATTGGTGTAAGCACTTAAGCCTTGTTGAGTTTGATTATAATGACTTTTATAATGACGTTTACATACCCCATTCTTTCTTAACCATGGTAGACATCCACACACGCCCCTATCTTCTGCTATCCCTACACGTTCTTCTAAACCTGCCGTTTCTGAGTTGGTTGCGGGTATGCAGTCTGCCCTTATGAGTGCAAAGTCTAACAAAGGCAGAGCCCTTATGAGTGCAAAGTCTAACAAAGGCAGAAAACTTATGCAAACAAGAAGAGAAGAGATCATTCTTTTAAAGTTGGGGAGAAAGAACAAGTTGCCCCCCGGGCTCTCTTCCAAGTTAACAGCTGAGTACTTCGGGCCTTTTGACGTTGTTGCTGTGGTTGGAAACCATGCTTATAGACTTGATTTGCCAGCTACTGTAAACATCCGTTCCGTCTTTCATGTGTCTGAGATGAAACCTTATGTCTCTTCGTCCATGCAGACAAGGAACCATATGGTTTCAACTTCGACACATGGAAGGCAGAATGGGTGTTTACTCTAGACGGCAAATAAAGCCTAAAAGCTTGGTTTCCAACAGCAGCAACAATGTCAAAAGGCCCGGAATACTTAGCTGATAATTTGGAATAGGGCCCGGGGGCAACTGGATCTTTCTAGCAGCCAGCAACACCTGATCCCCAATCTCAAGAATGATCTCTCCTCTTCTTGTTTACATAAGTTTTCTGCCTTTGCCGGGGCGAACACAAGTTAGACTTTGCACTCTAAAGGGCAGACTACACACCCACACCCCACTAAGAAACGGCAGGATTAGAATAGCGTGTAGAGGTCGCATAAGATAGAGGCGTGTGTGGATGTCTCCCATGGTCAAGAAAGAATGGGGTACGTGCAGTAGAAGCTTGGACAGAGTTGCTATAAGCAAACTCAACAATGCTCAAGTACGTACACCAATCATCTTGCCTTGGCCCTAGGCATCGACGTAACATATCCTCAACGGTCATATTGGCCCTCTCCATTCGCCCGTCGGTCTGAGTGTGATAAGCAGCAGAGATAGCCAACTCAGTACCCAACAACTGCATAAGGGACTTCAAAAAATCACCACTGAATCTAGAATGCCTATCAGGCGCTATCAGGCACGATAGACGTAGGCATGCCAAACCAAAGAAACATTATATCAATGAACATCAGAGCAAGTTTGGGAGCTGTTACAGTTTTAGACGAGGAGTTAGAGGTTGTAGCAATCCCAAAGGGGCAGCATTACACAACTCCGTTGACAGCTTACACAACTTTCGCAAACGTGACTGATGGTCGATCTCATGGGGGGCCACTGAAAACTCCCGCACACTAACTCATGAGTTTTGTTAGTACCACACTGCCCAGAGAAACGAGTACCATGACACTCTCTGATAAGCTTGTCATGCGAGCTCGCCGGAACATAGGTTTTATCAGACAAATGAGTGTAAGGGATGGACTCTCTCGAAACTAAGGTACCATTTTTAGCATTTTTACGGCTGGCAGGTGAGCTGCACTCACATCTGCAATTTCCTGCATCAAGGAAGAGGACAAGAGAGAGGACACATGGAGGGAAACAAGATCAATTCGTCCACTCAAAGCATCTGCAACGACGTTATCGGTCCCTTTGACATACTTAATGTCAGGCATAAATCTCACGATCTCGGCCAACCATCGCTCTTGTCGACCCGTTCTCACAAGTGCAGTCACCAAATATTTGAGAGCTTGCTGGTCAGTATGCACTGTGAATTTAGGCTCCTAACGATAGGTGTTTCAACTTGAGCATCGCATGCACAAGGGCCAGCAGCTCCCTATCATACGGTGTTAAGTTATGGTCAATTGGTTGCAATTTACGAGACTCAAAGGCAATGGGCTGCAGTCCCTTCCCATGATCTTGTTGTAACACGGCACCTATGGCATAAACCCCGAAGGATCCACATGTACAACTGTTCAACAAAGGGTTTATTTAAATCAGGCATGAGCAATCAAGGAGGAGACGAGACAAGCTGCTTAAGCATAGAGAAGGCATGGCCTTGAGGTCCCTCCTAAGTCCAAGGAGTGTCCTTCGCTAAGAGTTTAGTGGGGAAAAGCATCTTCAGCAAAATGATCAACAAAGGGGTCATAGTATTGAGTCAGGTCTAAGAAACCTCGAAAGTGGGACATGCAAGTGGGGTACCCTGCGCATACCGGTAGTCCAGTTTAGGATAGCCTCAACTTTACTAGGGTCAACCTCTACTCCAAAAGGTGTCAACAAGTGGCCGAGGTATTTAACTTCCTGAGAGCAAAACAGACACTTGGAACGTTTGCAGTAAAACTGGTTTTCTCTCAAGGCAGTCAAGACAACTCTCAAATGCTCCAAGTGCTCCTCATACGTTTGGGAATAGATACGAATATCATCCAAAGATACCAGCAAACTCCCGGTAAGGCTTTCCCCTAACCGAAAATCGAATGTTTCAAAGCAACTAGTGGGAGTTAAGGGGAAAGAGGAGAAACAAGAAATTTTGCTGTTACAATTTTTGATCTTCGGACTAGGATAGGAAAAAGAGGAGATAGAATTCATCACGCATTAAAAAGTTGCAGGTGCATTTGTTAAACCAAAAGGTGTCACAACAATTTCGTAATGTCCATATCTGGTTTTAAAAGCAGTTTTTTCAATACTCTCCTCATGCCTTCTAATTTGATGATAACCAGATGCAAGGTCAAGCTTTGAGAAGAAAGAGCTTCCATACAGCTGTTCAACCATTTCATCTAATGCGCGGGAGAGGATGCTCGTCCCTAACGGTTAGTTTATTCAAGGCACGGTAATCAATACAAAGACGCCAACCAACATCCTTTTTGGGAACAAATAAGATGGGTGCACCAAATGGGGAAGTCGATGGGCGAATGAATCCTCTCTCTAAGAGCTCCTGCAGCTGTGCTCTGAGCTCGGCAAGCTGAGCTCCTCACAGCAGATATATCCAGGAAGCGGGCCGAGTGACATTATCCAACACTTGTTTCTCCCCCCCCCCCCCGGGGGGGAAGAAGATCCGGCATCTTAGGTGCGGGGCTGAGACAGGCGGTACCATAACATGATAAAGAGGACTAAGACAACCTCTTCATCTTAGTGGTTGGTGTTTCATAAGTCCTTGTTCTCTAGATGGAGAAGTGAAGCATGTCCTAAGCGGTGGGAACCACATGCTGGTATGTGGAAACCAGGGGCCATGGACACACATGGCACGGGCGCGCGCGCGCGCGCGCGTGTGTGTGTGTGTGTGTGTGTGTGTGTGTGTGTGTGTGTGTGTCTGTGTGTGTGTGTGTGTGTGTGTGTGTGTGTGTGTGTGTGTGCATGTGTGTTTTAGGGTTATTTTATATATAGCTTTAAACAAGGGCAAGATGATTCGAGTGTTTGGGACAATTGCAAGAGGATTC
This sequence comes from Botryococcus braunii, assembly GCA_002005505.1. Taxonomy (NCBI): domain Eukaryota; kingdom Viridiplantae; phylum Chlorophyta; class Trebouxiophyceae; genus Botryococcus; species Botryococcus braunii. The sequence goes on from KV908431.1 coordinate 290,238, forward strand.
GGATACTTCAAAGGGTCGGAGGCTTGAGGGGAGTCCTGAAGCTTGTGCAAGGGGTTTGAGGAGAATTAGAGGGCTTAATTAAGCCCCGAGCTTGTTTTGGCAATGCAGGAGCCACCAGCGAAGCAGAGCTGCTGGAGATAGTGCTGACTCGCAGAATGGAGCCTTCCCATGTGAAGGCACTCTTACAGGTCCGCCCCTCAAGGCACCATCTTGTAAGATGGCCTGATTAGGCCATATTGAGGAGGGGCATGGATGGCCTAATTAGGTCATGGGGGGGGTGAACAAATATGGCCTGATTTGGCCATCTTGAGGAGGGGCTTGGTTGGTCTAATTCGGCCATTTTGAAAGTAGGGTGGTGCTGAGATGGCATAGTAAGGCCTTGTTGAGGAGGAGGTTGGATGGCCTAATTAGGCCATCTCAGCCCCCTTTTCCTGCCTCACGTATGTCTAGGAAACCAACCCAAAATCCCTTTGCATTCATGCAAGACCTATAAAAAACTTTCTCAGTTTGTTGTCGGACCTTGTTCAGATACGTCTTGGTAGACAGCATCATTTGCAGCGTCTATAGCGTGGAAAAAGGCAATAACATTTTTTTAAATATAGATGCTGGGGGTGTACATATTTGTTGCTTGGTTGTTTTGCAACGTGTTTATTGCAGGGTCACCCACATCAAAAATTTCGGATTGCCCACGTTAAGAATTTACCCACATTAAGATTTTCCTACATTAAGAATGACCCACATGAAGAAATTCCCCACATCAAGAATTTCCCCACATGAAGAGTTTACCCACATTATGAATTACCCACATCAAGAATTAAGAAACAACCCACTTCAAGAACCACCCACATCAAGAACTACCCATATTATTAAGAATCATGCATGACCCACATTATGCGTTACCCATATCAAAAATTAAGAAATAACCAACTTTCAAGAACCACCCACATTAAGAACAACCCACATTGTTAAGAATCATGAATGACCCACATTATTAAGAACAACCCACATTTTTAAGAATCATGAATGACCCACATTATTGAAACCTACCGACATTATTAAGATTCATGAAAGTTGCGGGGGCGGGGATGGACAGGAGCAGCTGCCCCCGGAGTAAGGCTGAGGGGCGTAGAGGAGGTGGCCATCAAGAGGGCGGACGGCAGCCTCAGCCCCAAAATGACATCCCTCCTCGCCAGCGTGGAGTTCCTGCTTGCCCTCCAACTGGCACCCCAGCCTGAGGTACCGTACTGTTGCTTGAGGGGCGCCCGGGGGGGGGGGGGACGGGGGAAGGCGCCAAAGGGGGTTGTGGGTGGGCCCTGGCAGGTGGGAGGAGGGAGATGGGGGATGCTGAGGATGATGGAGCAGTTGTGACTCACAACTTGTGACCAAAGGGGACGAAAAGGAGGAGGATGAGAAGGGGGAGGAGGAGGAGGAGGAGGAGGAGGAAGACAGATTGCGGGAGCGGAAGGGTGGGAGGGCTAGTGGGTGAGAGGGCGAGGGGTGTGTGGGAGCAGAGACGGGGAGGGGGGGGGAGATGGGCGGATGGGTCGGAGGGCGGATGGGTGAGAGGGCGGGTGTGTGGGAGCACAGGCGGGGGAGCAGATGGGCGGATGGGTGGGACGGGGGTGAGTGGGAGCGGATAGGCAGGTGCGGATGGGTGGAGGACGGATGGGTGGGTGAGGATGGGTGGGAAGGCGGGTGGGCAGGAGCGGGTGGACGGATGGACCGGAGGGCGGATGGGTGGGAGCTGATGGGCGGCAGCGGATGGAAGAGCGGGTGGGGAAGCGACGGACTGGTAGGAGAAGATGGGGGGGGGGGCGGATGGGTCAGCACTGGATGGGAGAAGGGCGGATGCACGGGAGTGCAGATGGGCGGTTGGGTGAGAGGACGGATGGGCGGGATCTGATGGGTGGGGAGCGCATTGGGGAAGGGCGAATGGGCAGGAGAGCGGATGGGTGGAGGTGCGGAGGGGGCAAAGGGCGGATTGGGAAGTGCGGATGGGCGGGAGCGAATGGGGGGAGTGCGGATGGGCGGGAGCGGATGGGGGGAGTGCGGATGGGCGGGAGCGGATGGGGGGAGTGCGGATGGGCGGGAGGATGGAAGGGCGGTTTGGCGGGAGTGGGCGGTAGATGGTTGGGAGGGGACTTGTGCTGTATACGTTCAAACACTCGGGCGATATTTTCTCAAGTTCACTGAGGCAAGGAATCACGTGAAACCAGGAGTAAAGGCTGAAGGTCTTTGCTGGAGTACCAAGAGGAGGGGGGCG
>KV908431.1:297500-307500 GCA_002005505.1 Botryococcus braunii
AAAAGTGCCCAGGATCCACAACTGATTGCTTGTGCTAGCAGGTGTACTCCCCCCCCCCACCTATCCAAAGCGTGCAGACTCCGGGCTGCAACATGCCATGGTGTGTGACATCTGTCCACCCACACCGAAGTGGGCGACCCACTCCCAATCCCATCCCGAGGGGGTGCACACATTTGCAATCCTACCACCGGCTTGTCTGTGCAGATCCTTGCGTACCCGACAAGGACTCCCTCCTAAAGAGAGCAAAGACAAGGTAACCGACCGGAGGAGCGGGCAGCAGGGGAAAGGCCTCAAACGGCCGTCTCGCCCCACTTGGGCGGGCCCAACTCCTGGTGACGGTGGTAGGCGTTGATGGTGTCCTTTGCGTGGTCGAACATGTCCAAGGGCTCCCAGTCGTCTCCGACGTCGTAACCTGACCACAGTACCCAGTATTGGTAGGCTGGGGTACCGTCCGGGAAGTGGAGGGCCCGGTTCCCCTTCATCAAGGGACGGTGACCGAGGATGCCGTCCACGACGTATTCGGCATTCTCCGTGCCGTCATCGCCCTTGACCATGCGTGGTCCCGGCTGGTATTTGTAAATGCTGAGGCGGTCTGGGTTACGTGGCCCCTTGTAGAGGTCCACATATTCCACGTTTATGCGTGGGTGAAACTTCAAGGCGGCGGGGACGTCCAGCTCAACAGAGTTGGGATGGACGGCAGTGACCCGGAAGGGTCCTATCCGGCGCCTGGCAAGCTTTATGTACTTCTGCGACGTCAGGGCGGCTGGGAACTTCGTCCGAAGGAGAACAAGGTCCCCCTTCTTATAAATCACAGCCCGGCGGTGGCGGTTCGCCTGGGCCGCCTGCCGCTCCTGAGCTGCAGCCAAAAACTTCCGTGCAAGAGTAAGGGAGTCTTGCATCTTCCGGAGGAAAAGATCTGCCCGATCTGCTTTTCCCCCCTCCATGTGTCCCATAGCAAATGGAATGTTTGGATCCTGTCCATATGTCTAGCGGAACGGTGTGGTGTTGATCGAGGCTTGCCATGTATTGTTATAGGCAAACTCTGCAACAGCCAGATGGTTTTCCCATTCTCTAGGCTTATCCCAAACATAATGTTTGAGGTAGTCCTCAAGAATCCTGTTAACCCGTTCCGTTTGTCCGTCAGATTGTGGGTGATAGGCTGTAGACCGTGCAGGTTTGCAGCCTGTTAAATTTAGGAGTATATCCATAAATTTACTCACAAACTTAGGATCCCTATCCGACACAAGCTCCTCTGGAAATCCGTGGTATCTCCAGACTTTATCCCTTAGCAAAACTGCTACATCATATGAGTCAGCTTTTGTGGTGGTGGGCACAAAGTGAGCACACTTACTTAACCGGTCCACCACAACCCATATGGCATCATTCCCGTTTGCACTCCGTGGCAACCCCGTTATGAAATCCATGGAAATGCTTTGCCATTTCCTAGTCGGGATTTGCAAGGGGTGAAGGAGGCCTGCGGGCAACTTGTTTGAAGCTTTGACCCTTTGACAAGAATCACAGTAGGCAACATATTCCCGCACGTCCTCTGTCATTCCCGGCCACCACCATTCCCGTTTCACCAGTTCATACATCTTGGCAAAACCAGGGTGTCCCACATACAAAGGTTCATGCAATGCCTTGAGTATATCTTGTCTTAGGTTTCTCCCCACGACTCCTTCCCCATCCTTCACCTCATAATGCCCTGGGACATACTTCCGTCCCTCCTTCCCATATTCCCATATCCCATTCCTGAAATGCACCTTCCTTCTGTTCGACCTCTTTCCCAACCACTCATCATCCATGTAAGCCCTCCTAATTAACTCCAGGAAGGGTTCACACGTGTCAAGCTGCTGGGTGACTCCGCTCGGGCGGGCCCTCCCGCCGGAGTCCATTGCGACCCGGGGCTTGACACTCCTGAGGTCGGGCTCCGCTGGCTCGACGTTGCGTCGGAGCTGCCTGGCCGCGAGGATTGGGACCCTGGACAAGGCATCTGCGACGTTAGTCTTGCCTGGCTCCCAAACCCAGAGTATGTCAAACTCCTGCAATCGCTCAGCCCACCTAGCTCTTCTCGGCTAAGTCCTGCCTGTTGTTGCAAAAGGTATTACACTTATGGTCAGTGGTTACGGTGACTGGTTTTCCTAACATAACATCTCCTTCCTGTAGAGCATACACTACAGCCAGCAATTCCCTTTCCGTAGCAGAATAGTTACGCTCTGCACTATTCAACTTTTTGCTATAGTATGCTACTACTTTCCCGTCCTGCATGAGAACTGCTCCCACCCAAATTCACTTGATCACATGTCACTTGGAATGGTTTCGAAGATCAGGTAGTGATAAGATAGGGCCTCTACCAAAGCAGTCTTCAATGCTGAAAAAGATTCCTCCTGTTCCAATTCCCATTCCCATGCCTCTTGCTGCTTGACACTTTGTTAAAGGACAGCGATGCACTGAAGTCCCTGATAAACTTCTGAAGTAGTTTGCAAGGCCAGAAACCTACGGACATCCTGTGTTTTGGGTCGGCCATTCCTTGACTCTTCCCTTTTTGGTCCACTTTAATCCATCCTTCCATGATATGCCCTATCGAAGTACTGAATNATACTCCAATGTAAATCCAGTCTTCCTTGCCATTTATTTATTTTTTTATGGCTTTTCCAGGACACTAGGTAGACTTGCGTCTAATCTTATTCGAAGAACAAACATGAAGAAATAAACGTTCAAACATGAAAAACAAGTGTCCCATTTCCCAAGTCCAAGAGAACATAAAAATCTAATCCAAAAACATACAAACAAAGAATAATTAAAGTGCTTAAGTCCAAAAAGTAGGGAATTCCATGGAGAAGTTCCATGCTCCCAATGAGTCCGTTCCCGTAATGGATGATCCCAAGTCAACATACTGTACAAATCCGCATAAGGTACATATTCAGTTCATGCGAACGATGGTTGCGTTGGCTCTGAACCATGAACAACAAACAAAAACAAATCCAACGTTCCAAAGTCCAAAACAAATTTCAAGGTCAAGATCAAGAGAGTCAAGTCCCCCTATTGACATAGACAGTCCAAGACTGCCAGTCACATAGAAGATTCAATCCCTCTCCATTTCCAGTCCTTCTAGTCACATAGTCACCATCACCAGAAAAGTGCCAGGATCACAACTGATTGCTTGTGCTAGCAGGTGTACTCCCCCCCACCTATCCAAAGCGTGCGACTCGGGCTGCAACATGCCATGGTGTGTGACATCTGTCCACCCACACCGAGTGGGCGACCCACTCCCAATCCATCCCGAGGGGTGCACACATTTGCAATCCTACCACCGGCTTGTCTGTGCAGATCCTTGCGTACCCGACAAGGATCCCTCCTAAAGAGAGCAAAGACAAGGTAACCGACCGGAGGAGCGGGCAGCAGGGGAAAGGCCTCAAACGGCCGTCTCGCCCACTTGGGCGGGCCCAATCCTGGTGACGGTGGTAGGCGTTGATGGTGTCCTTTGCGTGGTCGAACATGTCCAAGGGCTCCCAGTCGTCTCCGACGTCGTAACTGACCACAGTACCAGTATGGTAGGCTGGGGTACCGTCCGGGAAGTGGAGGGCCCGGTTCCCCTTCATCAGGGACGGTGACCGAGGATGCCGTCCACGACGTATCGGCATTCTCCGTGCCGTCATCGCCCTTGACCATGCGTGGTCCCGGCTGGTATTTGTAAATGCTGAGGCGGTCTGGGTTACGTGGCCCTTGTAGAGGTCCACATATTCCACGTTTATGCGTGGGTGAAACTTCAGGCGGCGGGGACGTCCAGCTCAACAGAGTTGGGATGGACGGCAGTGACCCGGAAGGGTCCATCCGGCGCCTGGCAAGCTTTATGTACTTCTGCGACGTCAGGGCGGCTGGGAACTTCGTCCGAAGGAGAACAAGGTCCCCTTCTTATAATCACAGCCGGCGGTGGCGGTTCGCCTGGCCGCCTGCCGCTCCTGAGCTGCAGCCAAAACTTCCGTGCAAGAGTAAGGGAGTCTTGCATCTTCCGGAGGAAAAGATCTGCCCGATCTGCTTTCCCCCCTCCATGTGTCCATAGCAAATGGAATGTTTGGATCCTGTCCATATGTCAGCGGAACGGTGTGGTGTTGATCGAGGCTTGCCATGTATTGTTATAGGCAAACTCTGCAACAGCCAGATGGTTTTCCCATTCTCTAGGCTTATCCCAAACATAATGTTTGAGGTAGTCCTCAAGAATCCTGTTAACCCGTTCCGTTTGTCCGTCAGATTGTGGGTGATAGGCTGTAGACCGTGCAGGTTTGCAGCCTGTTAAATTTAGGAGTATATCCATAAATTTACTCACAAACTTAGGATCCCTATCCGACACAAGTCCTCTGGAAATCCGTGGTATCTCCAGACTTTATCCCTTAGCAAACTGCTACATCATATGAGTCAGCTTTTGTGGTGGTGGGCACAAAGTGAGCACACTTACTTAACCGGTCCACCACAACCCATATGGCATCATTCCCGTTTGCACTCCGTGGCAACCCCGTTATGAAATCCATGGAAATGCTTTGCCATTTCCTAGTCGGGATTTGCAAGGGGTGAAGGAGGCCTGCGGGCAACTTGTTTGAAGCTTTGACCCTTTGACAAGAATCACAGTAGGCAACATATTCCCGCACGTCCTCTGTCATTCCCGGCCACCACCATTCCCGTTTCACCAGTTCATACATCTTGGCAAAACCAGGGTGTCCCACATACAAAGGTTCATGCAATGCCTTGAGTATATCTTGTCTTAGGTTTCTCCCCACGACTCCTTCCCCATCCTTCACCTCATAATGCCCTGGGACATACTTCCGTCCCTCCTTCCCATATTCCCATATCCCATTCCTGAAATGCACCTTCCTTCTGTTCGACCTCTTTCCCAACCACTCATCATCCATGTAAGCCCTCCTAATTAACTCCAGGAAGGGTTCACACGTGTCAAGCTGCTGGGTGACTCCGCTCGGGCGGGCCCTCCCGCCGGAGTCCATTGCGACCCGGGGCTTGACACTCCTGAGTCGGGCTCCGCTGGCTCGACGTTGCGTCGGAGCTGCCTGGCCGCGAGGATTGGGACCTGGACAAGGCATCTGCGACGTTAGTCTTGCCTGGCTCCCAAACCCAGAGTATGTCAAACTCCTGCAATCGCTCAGCCCACCTAGCTCTTCTCGGGCTAAGTCCTGCCTGTTGTTGCAAAAAGGTATTACACTTATGGTCAGTGGTTACGGTGACTGGTTTTCCTAACACATAACATCTCCATTCCTGTAGAGCATACACTACAGCCAGCAATTCCCTTTCCGTAGCAGAATAGTTACGCTCTGCACTATTCAACTTTTTGCTATAGTATGCTACTACTTTCCCGTCCTGCATGAGAACTGCTCCCACCCCAAATTCACTTGCATCACATGTCACTTGGAATGGTTTCCGAAGATCAGGTAGTGATAAGATAGGGGCCTCTACCAAAGCAGTCTTCAATGCTGAAAAAGATTCCTCCTGTTCCAATTCCCATTCCCATGCCCTCTTGCTGCTTGACAACTTTGTTAAAGGAGCAGCGATGGCACTGAAGTCCCTGATAAACTTCCTGAAGTAGTTTGCAAGGCCCAGAAACCTACGGACATCCGTGGTGTTTTTGGGTACGGGCCATTCCTTGACTACTTCCACCTTTTGTGGGTCCACCTTTAATCCATCCCTTCCAATGATATGCCCCAAGTATCGAAGTTCAGAACGCATGAACTCACACTTGGGTAGCTTGGCAAAGAGTTGCTTCTCTCGCAAGCGAGCGAAGACTTTTTCCAAATGGACATAATGCATGTTTTCATCCTTGCTGAAAATGAGCACATCATCCAAATAGACAACGACAAATCCCTCCCGAATGAAATCATGGAAGATTTCATTCATCAGCCGCTGAAAAGTGGCCGGAGCATTCGTTAAACCAAAGGGGAGCACCAGAAACTCGTACAACCCAAATGGTGTTCTAAATGCTGTCTTTGAGATATCTTCTTCTTTAAGCCGGACCTGATGGTATCCGCTCAATAAATCCAGGCTTGAGAAGACCTTTGCTCCTTTGAGCCTATCAAGCAAATCATCAATCCGGGGCAAGGGGTACCTATCCGGAATGGTAATCTGGTTGACAGCTCTATAATCAATTACCATCCTATAAGTTCCTTCCTTCTTTTTAACAAAAAGAACAGGAGATGCATAAGGTGAGTGACTGGGCCGGATGTGCCCTAATGCGAGAATCTCATCCACTGTTTTAGTACACTCTTCCATTTCTAGAGAAGATAAACGATAAGCAGGCTTATTAGGAGGTACAGAGCCAGGTTGTATCCTGATGGTGTGATACACCTGTCTGTGCGGTGGCAATCCTGGCAAACCTTGAGGAAACAAATCACTGTACTCCCTAAGGAGCACCCCCAATTGTTCCGGTTTGCCCTTCAACACCTCCTAGAGTCCCAAGGATCCCGTGAGCTTACCCGACGACGACGTTGGCTTCTCCTCCTCCCCCTCCATTATTCCCTCTTCCTCCCCCTCCACTAGGGGTTCCGAGAATAATTCCGGGACCGGCCCGCCCTGGGTACCCGGTCCCCTGGAGTTGGTTGATGAGGTGCCTGATTCGTCGTCGGAGGGATCGAGCCCGTTTTCCTCCCCGGATGACTCCTGCTCATCCCATGCATACTCTTCAGGTCTCATGACAACATTCAACAGACAAAGTCTCCATTGATCTACTTTGTTCTTCCCCTTCCTCACTATGTTCATACCCCATTGCAACGTGCAGGGTAAGACTTTCCTGTGAGGGTCCAACGTTACCCACTTCCCTTTATGTTTTATTTATGCTTTCCCAACCCCAACACTGACTGTGGCTTCCCTGGGAGACATCCAGTCTTGACCCAAAATGCGATCCACTCCCTCCATGATAGAATCACATACAAAGAAAGTATGGCGGGTGACTACCGAAGGGGTGAATCTAACACTAAGGTCAACCTTCCCGTTGGTTTCAGACAAGGACCCATCTGCAAGGGACTACTGTTGTTGCTTCCTTGTGATACCTAAGCCCTTGTAGTACTTTGCCTCGGACAAAAGAATGGGTAGCCCCAGTGTCCATGAGTGCACGAAACTCCATCCCTCGAACAGTAACGGCAAAAGTCAGGTTGAGTGGTGAGAGATTTCCCACATGCCCTACATGACAAGATGGTTGTGGCATGACACATGCAAGCACAAATGAAAAAGGAAATATTCCTGCCTTGCCCGAGAACATGAATTGTTCTCCCCTACATCCCCGAGCAAGAACTTTTAGTTTGGCCTTTGTCCTGTACTCTAAGAAAAACCTCCTGCTTTTCCAGACTTTTTGGCTAATAACAAAGCAGGCACCAAGGCTGGGATCATGTTTTCTCTTTGCAAAGAAATCATGCAAGCAAGCCTCTGCACAATTTTTCTTAGGTACTACCAGCTCAAAGGGTTCAGAGAGTGAAGACAAATAGGCCAAACAATGGGGATCCATGACCCTTGGCGAGTCAAGTTTTGGGTTTCCCCTTCCCTTTCCCCTTCCACTTCCCTCTTCCCTTTCCTTTCCCTTGCCAATTACCTTGCCCTCCTTGAGGTGGTGGAAGCCCTCCTTGCACTGGTGCCACCACTGGTGGGGCCTGTGGTGCAGAGGGAAAGTAACCCGGTTGAAAAACTGGTGGTTGGAACCCTCCCGCTTTAGCTTTAGCAGCCAACCACTCCCTTTTCAACTGACATTGCCATGCTTCATGGCCCAACTGTTTGCAAAAGTAACACTCCCTATTAGCGGGGATGACCTTCCGAGAGTCCAATTTTCCCTTCCCTGGTGCACCAGGGGGTCCTCCAACAGCTCCCCAGAAGGGTGGTGACCCTTGAACTTCCTCTGGGATATGAGCTGCACCAAGATTGGTGTGGAAGTTTGATAGTGTCCTCCTCTTGGGGGGACCTCCCTGTGCATCCCCATGGGCACTCTTGAAACCACCTTCATACTTGACCACAAAGGAGCACAAGTCATCCAGGTCTGTGAAGGGTTTCCCTGTCCCGGGGTTGATGGTACTGGCCAATCTTAACTGCACATTAAGACCCTTCATGAATAAGTGCAACTTATCCTGCTCTACCATTTCATATTCCACCTCAATATCCGAAAGCAAAGCAACAAATCTTTCAATGTACCTCTCCACACTTTCATTTCCCTGGTAGACTTTGTCAAGCTTTTGTCTTGCTATTGCTACTGTGTCAGTGGCATCATATCTTTTGGACATAAAAGCTTTAAAGTCTTCCCACTCTATGGCATCTTCCTCTCCTCCCTCTTTTTCCCACTTACGCACAAAAGCATCCCACACTTTAAGAGGTCTTTCTTCCAAGTGTTGAACTGCCAAAGCAACCCACTTAGCATCAGGCACGTTTGTGAGTTTAGCATATGATGCCAGTTTCCGTGCAAAAAACATAAAACGTCCACGTTTTCCGTTAAAGAGAGGAGGGGCAGCACGCACTTCACCGGTTTTTGGATCGGTGCTTGAGCCTCGGCCTGCCGAGCCTCCAACTTTTCTTGAACCAAAGCGTCAACGTATTGTTCAATATCTTCCTTTGACAAGGGGCGTTTCTTCCTTTTGCCTTCCGATCCCTCGGTTGTAGGGGCGATCGGGTTCATGGAATCGACGTCCTCCTCTAACAAATCCGTAACCTCGAAGCCTTCCCGCAAAGAACCTTCCAAAAGGCTTCGGTCGTCCTCAGAAAGGTTTTTAAACCTATCTGATGTCACCGAGCTCATCTACGAGGGGCATCCCAAAGTTAGATCCTTGCATCGGCATCTGCCAACTTCCAACAACTTGATCGAAAACCCCAAAGGATTGATAACGGCTTTCGCCGATACCAAATGTAATAACTCAGCGGAATTTAAAAGGAAGTAAGGCAGGAAGGGAGCAAGGAACAAGGCGCGACACAAGGCCCGTCACTTGGGGCAAGCAAGCGTTTACAAGAACCACCCCACCACACAGCTTACCCTTGTGGTTTCTCCAGTTCTGTCCTCTCGTGTTAATCTACTCGGCACGCGGGTTCCTAGCCAAGGGACGCCTATGATTCGGACTCGGCCCATGTACGACTTATGTCCCTCTATCCTTCGTGAGAGCCCTAGATCGTCCACTCGCTGGCGTGCTAACGGTGACAACTATTGTCATCAAACACACGCAATGACGGAGTGCCAACTATGCATGGCGTAAGCAACCATCACCGACGGAAGGTGCTACTCTCGTTCGAGCGGCTAACCACGTGGCTCCCACGGGCGTGCAGTATGGCGCCTAAGGGCGTCTCCCGCAAATGTCCCGAAATGCTCGGAAATCCTCGCATTCCGTTACAGGGGGCGGTAAGGGGGAAGGAGGGAGGGAGGGCAAGAGCGAGAGCTGGAGAGTGGTGGGGGGGTGTTTGTGTGCGTGTGTGCGTGCGTGGGATTTGTGTGTGTGTTTGTGTGTGTGTGTGTGTGTGTGTGTGTGTGTGTGTGTGTGTGTGTGTGTGTGTGTGTCTGTGTGAGTGAGAGATTGCACTTGTCGTTAGCGGATGAAGGCTACTGATAGTTCAGAGAGAAAGCAGCAAGTGCTTGCATGCCAAATCATAAGCACCTCTAATAAGCACTGCTATCGTCAAGCCTAACGGGGAATTTGTGTAGCAGGGCGAGCCCTTGCCTCTGCCTGCCTCGGACACAGTTGTTTCCTGCATTTCAAAGGTCGCCAAAACCAAAACAGAATTCAAGAGCTTGCGCCTGGTAAGCCGGCAGTTCCGCCTTGTCGTAGATGGCCGCGTTACAATTGCCGGCGTAGACATAAATGTATCGGAGCTGCTACTTCAAAAATTTCCAAAGCTGGAGCAGCTTCGTCTAAGGGTGGACCTGGAAGTAGAGCGTCCAACCTCGCCAATCTTGGGGAGAACAAGTCCTTCTCCAAGATTGCTTCCAGGAGCCTCCAAGTGCACTGTTGTGGCCCCTCACCTCCAGACAGCCCGGCATTGC
>KV908431.1:312500-317500 GCA_002005505.1 Botryococcus braunii
CCCTCTCTCTCTCTCTCTCTCTCTCTCTCTCTCTCTCTCTCTCTCTCTCTCTCTCTCTCTCTCTCTCTCTCTCTCTCTCTCTCTCTCTCTCTCTCTCTCTCTCACACACACACACACACACACACACACACACACACACACACACACACACACACACACCCACCCCACCCCCCCCCAGACCCACACACACACACACACACACACACACACACACACACACACACACACACACACACACACACACACACACACACACACACACACATACAAACAGACACACGCACGAGCGCGTGCCCATGCCACCCCGCCGCCTATGCCACGTCCTAGCCCTCTAAATCTGAAGATTAGGGTTGCTGCTGTTGTCAAACTCCTCTGCACGCGCAAGAAACCGGATGCCCTCACCCCCGCCCGGGGGGGGGGGGGGGGGTTCGGGGCAGGGGAAAATGTCAGTCTCTCGGTCCATTACCAAAACGCAGGAGATTGCCCTGCTGGATATTCCCAGGAACACGTATCTCACACGCTATAACCTCATGAGGTAGGCCACCGAATCTCCCTGCACCTATCATGAATAAAGACATTCAAAAAATGATAGATGATTTATTAGTAATAATCCCAAGCCATTACCATCAATATTCCCAAGCAATTGCCGCCAGCCGAGACTCCAAGGATCCTGGCCCGAATAATGGATCCCAACAAGAGCGTCTCATCACTACTAGCACGCCTCATTAATGGCTGAAGCTTGGAAACTTCGCCCTGCCATCCAGTCTCCAATTCAAGGGATGCGACACTTGTGTCTAAGGTAAGCAACAGTACGCAGGACTCTTGAACGGGTGGGACTAAAATAAGGAAACCCATGTGCTTTGGACCATGACGTTATACCAGACATCAGGTACCCCAGCGAAATGTTCCACTAGAGAGCGAAAAACAAGGGACCCTTTTCCGATGAACAACCTCCCGTTGGTTCAGACATATGTAAACGTTTACATATGTTAACAGTTCTGTACAGAACAACCAAAATACGTGAGGCACATCCCTGCTCGGGCGACGTGTTCCTTCCTACCTTCCTCATTTTAACAACGTTGATATACCTGTTGACAATATAGACAACAGCTGATGTGATATATCCATACATGTATATCATGTGACTCCTTGACTACAGGAGCATGTAAGTGCGTCAGCCGATTTGAGCGTGTCAAACACTTGATGAAGCCGCTAGGATCTGCCAAACTGGCAGGCCACGGTATCAACATCCGTAAGGAAACATCATTGCCTAAACAAGTTCACATCACATCCGCCTACAATTCAAGTCCACATCTTTTCCGCCTGCGATTCAAATGTTGGCGAATTTATCATGAGCGAGCTGCCGCAATGTCAGGCGTGGAAATCAACACTTCTTTGTAGCCAGGGTATTGCACCGGACTTGCGATTTTAAGTTAGGAACACTCAGATGAGTCCCGTTTTAAGTTAGGAACACTCAGACGAGAAGTTAGGAACATTCAGATGAGCACAGAGAATGCAGTAAGATCTTGACTCGTTCAGCCTGTCTGAAGCAGTCTGCCGAACAAACCATCTCTCGTCGAATCACCCAACGGCACTCGGCCCTTGAAGATTTCGTGCTTTCAAAGGACACCTCCATATCTCTTCAAGGTAGAAAAAGGACACCTTCAGAACTCTTCCAGCCATAGACAGGATGCCTTCAGAACTCTTCCCGCCAAAAAAGACAGCCTTAGAACTCTTTCGTCCCATAAGCATCGCCAGCGAGCTTGCGAGCTCATCCTTCGAACACGGAAGCTAAAGGCTGGTGCCAGGTCGGATCCAACACAAAACAAAAGGCCAGCTCGGATCGTCACACCCCTCAGGAGAATGTCATGAATGACCACCCGGCTCCGTTCTGCTTACCAACTAGACTGGTGATGATAGCTGGTGGTTCCCGGGCCTGATCAGGCAACCGAACCTACATAGGATCACCAAAGCCGCACGACCGGATCACCGAAGCAGCTCAACGGGATCACCAAAGCCCGCTCGACCGGATCATGCGGCGACAGCCTGCAGGCGGGCAATGAGGTTGCGGTCGCCATACACGTTGTCAACGCGCGCAGAGCTGGGCCAGAACTTGGACTGGCGGGTCCAGACGGCCGGGAAGGCGGCCTGCTCCCGCGTGTAGGGGTGCGGCCAGTTCTCCCCCAGAACCATCTCCGCGGTGTGCGGGGCGTTCTTCAGCAGGTTGTTGTGCCTGCACGTGCAACCACCCTCGAGCGCTCAGAGGCAGGACGGAAGAAAGGAACGTAGTGCACTTGAAGCCTGCCTACAAAATACTACATCCAGGAGACTCTGCTTCTCACAGGCTTTTACATCCATTGCAGGCATCCGGATCTGCATCTACACTTCACATGCACACGCCAGGATCTGCCTACACGCGTGTGTGTGTGTGTGTGTGTGTGTGTGTGTGGTGGGGGGGGGGGGGTGGTGTGAATGGGTGTGTTTTGAGTATGTGTGCCTTTTTGTTTTGTTTTGGTTTTTTTTTGGGGGGGGGGGGGGGGTGTGAGTGCCTTATCTGGTCCAGTCCCACCCTCCACTGCACCCCCCTAGCCCCGCCCCGGGGGGGGGGGGGGGGGGGCACACGTCTTCCTTGCTATTTGCTGTTCACTTTCCTGGGGACCGTGCCTCTTTGCTGGCTGAAGCGCACGACCACCCAGGGCCAGACCCAGAATAACGAAGGGAAGGCTTGGCAGCAGTGATACAGCAAACATAAGGATGAAAACTGACAGAGATGCGTGACCAGGAAAGATGCAACTGTCACACATCCCTGGACCACTGCAAACCTGAACCCTGCTCTTCAAGATAAAAAACAACACACACACACACACACACACACACACACACACACACACACACACACACACACACACACACACACACACACACACACACACACACACACACACACACACACACACACACACAGCGCCCTAAGGGATAGGGTGGCAGCAGTCTTGACTTTGCAGAGCATTTGGGTGTTGGAGGGTTGGAGAGGGGTTTGGGGGTTGGAGAGGGGGTTTGAAGGGTTGGAGAGGGGGTTTTGGGGGTTGGAGTGGGGGTTTTAAGGGTTGGAGAGGGGGTTTTGGGGGTTGGAGAGGGGGTTTTGGGGGTTGGAGAGGGGGTTTTGGGGTTTGGAGAGGGGGACAACAAACAATCCCCAAGGGACAGCGTGGCAGCAGTCTGGACTTGCATCTGGGTGTTTGGGGTTGCGGACGAGGACATCGAACGCCACCAAGGCACAGAGTGTCACATGCATTGACTTGCTTCTGGGTGTTCGAGGGTTGGGGAGGGGAAGGGGAGAGGGGACAAGGAGGAGGAGGCAGACGTCCGGCACACCGACCCAAAAAAAAAAAAAAAAAAAAAAAAAAACCGTCAGAGGAAAAAGAATACCTGTCAACAGCGCCCGCTTCGATGTCTCGGATCTCCTCTCGGATGGAAATCATCGCGTTGCAGAAGCGATCCAGCTCCGCCTGCGACACCAGAGTCTCTGCTGTCAGCTTGGTCAGCTTCAGCTCACAAGTTTGCTCAGTGCAGTCTCTGGTGTGAACTCACGAGCTTGCTCACTACAATCGCTGCTGTGAACCCACGAGCTTGCTGAATACAATCTCTGCTGTGAACTCGCTAGCTTGCTGGATGCAATATCTGCTGTGACCTCATTAGCTTGCTCGCTACAATCTCTGCTGTGAACTCACTAGCTTGCTGGATGCAATATCTGCTGTGACCTCATTAGCTTGCTCACTGCAATCTTTGCTTGTGAACTCACTAGCTTGCTCACTACAATCTTTGCTTGTGAACTCACTAGCTTGCTCACTACAATCTTTGCTTGTGAACTCACTAGCTTGCTCACTACAATCTCTGCTGTGAACTCATGAGTTTGCTAGACGAGAGGTCCCGCCGCTGTATTGACACCTGAATTTCGACCGCTCAACAGAAGAAGCTGCTCGTTATGCTAATTCGCGTCCAAAACAGAGTGAGACATATAAAAAAGATAATAGGGGAAGGGAGCCCTTCACATGTCCAGTTCTGCACGCGCGCACGCGCGCACGCGCGCACTCGCGCACGCGCACGCGCGCGCGCACACACACACACACACACACACACACACACACACACACCCACACACACCCACACACACGCACGCACGAATTGCAGGATGAACCATGAGCAGTGATTTAATAACTTCGTTTGAACGTGCGGTGCTGTGTGATGAAGTGCAGGGAATGTGAGGCAGAAGTGCGCTGAAGGAAGGAAGAAAGGAATACAAACATCCAAAACCAGCCATTACGGCTGGGAGGCATGACAACAGGCAAGATGGAAGGAAGGAAGCAAGGAATACAAGCAGGAAGGAAGAAAGGAATACAAACATCCAAAACCACCCATTACGGCTGGAAGGCATGACAGCAGGCAGAAAGGAAGCAAGCAAGGAAGGAATATAAGCAGGAAGAAAGAAAGGATTACAAATATCCATAACCACCTATTATGGCTGGACGGCATGACAGCAAGGAAAAAGGAAGGAAGGAATATAGGAAAGAAGGAAGAAAGGATTATAAACATCCATTACCAGCTATTATGGCTGGACGGCATGACAGCAGGGAAAAAGGAAGGAAGGAAGGAATATAGGAAAGAAGGAAGAAAGGATTATAAACATCCATTACCAGCTATTATGGCTGGACGGCATGACAGCAGGGAGAAAGGAAGGAAGCAAGGAATATAGGAAAGAAGGAAGAAAGGATTATAAATATCCATAAACAGCTATTATGGCTGGACGGCATGACAGCAGGGAAAAAGGAAGGAAGGAAGGAATATAATCAGGAAGGAAGAAAGGGACACAAACATCCATCACCAAGCCACTCTGGCTGGAAGGCATGACAGCAGGCAAGGGGATGGAGACCTGGCTCTCGGACTCGGTGGGCTCGATCATCAGGGTTCCGGAGACGGGCCAAGACATGGTGGGGGCGTGG
>KV908431.1:322500-342500 GCA_002005505.1 Botryococcus braunii
ATCAAACGCTCGCAGTCATCAAGAGAGGGGAGAGTGAGTGAGGGAGGGTGGGAGGGAGGGAGGGATTGGACCTCACACAGCCATCGAGAGTTTGTCGTCAACAAGCGGTTAGACGACATACTTATGATTTGGCCCGGCATCAGGCGCTTGGTGTCATCAGGAGATTGGACACATGCCGTGCCTATGTTTCTGACGGGCATCAAACGCTCGCAGTCATCAGGAGGATGATTGAACTACATTCCTATGTTTCGGCAGGGCATCAGTTGCTTGTCGTCAACAAAGAAATCGGACACATGCGGTGCCTATGATTCTGACGGGCATCAAATGCTCGCAGCCATCAGGAGGATGATTGAACTACATTCCTATGTTTCGACCGGGCATCAGGCGCTTGTAGTCAACAAAGAAATTGGACACATGCGGTACCTATGATTCTGACGGGCATCAAACGCTCGCAGTCATCAGGAGGATGATTGAACTACATTCCTATGTTTCGGCCGGGCATCAGGCGCTTGTAGTCAACAAAGAAATTGGACACATGCGGTACCTATGATTCTGACGGGCATCAAACGCTCGCAGTCATCAGGAGGATGATTGAACTACATTCCTATGTTTCGGCCGGGCATCAGGCGCTTGTAGTCAACAAAGAAATTGGACACATGCGGTACCTATGATTCTGACGGGCATCAAACGCTCGCAGTCATCAGGAGGATGATTGAACTACATTCCTATGTTTCGGCCGGGCATCAGGCGCTTGTAGTCAACAAAGAAATTGGACACATGCGGTACCTATGATTCTGACGGGCATCAAACGCTCGCAGTCATCAGGAGGATGATTGAACTACATTCCTATGTTTCGGCCGGGCATCAGGCGCTTGTAGTCAACAAAGAAATTGGACACATGCGGTACCTATGATTCTGACGGGCATCAAACGCTCGCAGTCATCAGGAGGATGATTGAACTACATTCCTATGTTTCGGCCGGGCATCAGGCGCTTGTAGTCAACAAAGAAATTGGACACATGCGGTACCTATGATTCTGACGGGCATCAAACGCTCGCAGTCATCAGGAGGATGATTGAACTACATTCCTATGTTTCGGCCGGGCATCAGGCGCTTGTAGTCAACAAAGAGATCGGACACATACGGTACCTATGAATCTGACGGGCGTCGAATGCCCGCAACCATCAAGAGGTCGATTGGAGGACATACCTATGATCCGGCCGGGCATCAGGCGCTTGTAGTCATCGTGGCAGGCCAGAAAGGCCGCGTGAGGTCCACCGTAGCCCATGGGAACACCGAAACGCTGCGCGGAGCCAACGACGATGTCGGCCCCGAACTCCGAGGGCGGCTTCAGCAGCGTCAGCGCCAACAGGTCTGTTGCCACGCAGAGTTTCGCTTTGCCCGCGTGCACCTGTACCTCAAGCCCCCGGAGCTCAGGTCGGGGACAGGAAAGGTCTGGGGTCTGGAATGACACAGCCAGGGTTTCTTCCGGCGGAGGCGTTGGAAGCGGTTGGAATTTAGTCACTGTTCGGGTGATCTGTAGAAAGCCTCCACTGTAAGAAACCTCGGCTGTGCGCCCCGTCTACAGATCACCCGAACAGTGACTAAATTTACAAATGATGCGGGACGTGCGTGAAGCAGTCGAGTTTACAGATCACTGACATCTTTGTTTTATCCCCTGGCAATAACCAGCCGGGAAGCAGCCTCGGCAAGAGTTGCCCAGCCAGGCCAAGCCCCCAGGAGACGGAGAAAGAAGAACAGTTACCAAAGATGGACAATAGGGGACAGTAGGAATATTTTAGGTTGAAAACCCCGCCCGCATCAGTTTAATGCCAGAGATAACATCTCACCTGATGAGAGTGTCTGCCTAAGAGGGGAACGCGAGGGCACAAACAATAAGTTGGGGATTCGAGGCACATGAGCTCGCAAGTACCCCGCTCGCATGCCGCTACATCATGTAATGCCAGAGTCCATCGCTTGTGTAATGAGAGTGCCTCTGCGGGGACCAGTGATGATGATGATGATGATGATGATGAAGATGATGATGATGATGATGATGACGGTGATGATGATGATGATGACGGTGATGATGATGATGATGATGACGATGACGATGACGATGACGATGACGATGATGATATGATGATGATGATGATGATGAAGATGACAGTGATGATGATGAAGATGACAGTGATGATGATGATTATGATGATGATGACAATAATAAAAATAATGGCAGCGATAACAATATAATAAGCAAACAACAATGCGTGATGATGATGAGCGGGGTCCAGGGCAAATGAGGTTCCTGCGCACCTTATCGGCAAGGGCCTTGTAGTCTGTGATGGAGCCGTCTGTGGCGGGGTACTGGACCAGAACGCCGCACACGTCTTTGTCGATGACAAACTTGGACTCGTCCCCGACCTCAGCCGTCAGGCCCAGACCGTCAGCCCTCGTCTGACACACAGCAATCGTCTGCGGGTGGCATTTGTCCTGCAAACCGGCCCGGCCATCCTTGGAAAAAAGTGTCCTTGCTCACTCCCTTTTTCAAGCAGTTGTACCCTCAGGGTCGGAAAAAAGTGTCCTTGCTCACTCCCTTTTTCAAGCAGTTGTACCCTCAGGGTCGGCAAAAAGTGTGCTTGCTGACTTCCCTTGTGCAAGCAGTTGCACCCTCGGGGTGGGCAGAAAGCAATTGCAAGTGTTTTAAGAACCGGAGGTGTTACTAAAAGAGGCCCTCCCCTCCCCTGGGGGTGAGGATAGTCCAGTAGGCTGGATAGTAGAACCCACATGGGGGGCTACCGGGGACCAATGAGGACTACTGGAGGCCCCCAGGGACCACCAGGGGCCATGGGGGGCTATCGGGACCCCAATAACTACTGAAGCCACAGGGGGGCTATCAGGGGCGCATAGGGTCCTATCGGGACCCCTGGGGATTACTGGACCCACGGGGGACTACCAGGGGCCCTGGGGGGCTCTCTGGACCACGAGGGATTGCACAGGGCGCCCGTGGGATCATTCAGGGCCATGGAGAGGGTCCACCAGGGCCCACATGTGATTACCGGGAAGGGATCGCTCCGGTACTGTTAAAGAGTCAGCACAGATCAGACCCTCAAAACAGCATGCCCTCTTTTCCCCGCACAGGAATGAAAGAGGGGGAGAGGGCAATGCACTGAGATGAGGACCTTGGCTCCCCCCCCCCCCCAAAAAAAAAAAAAAAAAAAAAAAAAAAGAGGAGTGACCGCGGAGGGAGGTTAAATCCCGAGAGGACCCAGGGGCCCCAGGGGTGGGGGGGGGGGGGGGGGAAGAGGAGAAACATACCGACATGAGGTACTTGACTTCTTTGCCCCGAGCAGAGTTGACTGCGGGAAAGAGGGAAATGCACCGGCATGAACAACATGGTTTGGTTAAAGTCAACTTAGTTGTTTTGCCCAGAGCAGTGTGACCGTGTGGGGGAGAGGGGAACGCACCGAAATGAGGAACTTGACCTTTTTGCCCCGAGCAATGGCGGAGCACATGGTCATGGCTTCGGCCGCGGCCGTTGCCTCATCCAGCAGAGACGCGTTGGAGATGGACATCCCGTCAGATCCGTCACCACCGTCTGGAAGTTCAGGAGGGACTCCAGCCTGGACACCCGCCGCCTCTCGCTTACAAGGAGAAGTGAAAGCCTCTCACTTAGTAGGGAAATTTAGCTAAGAGGAAAAGTGAAAGAAAGGGGAAAATGAACGTCTTCAGCCGCAGGAAGGGTGAAATATATCAGTTCCAATTCCCCTACACCAAAGGCCTCTATACCCAAGCCGTGAGTGTCCAAATCCGCGGCCCTCACTCAAAACAGATGCGGATGGACTGAAATGGCGTCCGCACCATCTGAGCGGCTACGAGCCACATAAACTTGCTACTCTCGAGATTCCAGGCAAGTGCTCGATGGGTTACAAGCCCAGTAAATTTGCTTCTAGATTTGCTGCCAAATAAACGTGCTGCTCGGGATTCGCGGCAAGTGCGCGGTGAAAGCACTCCAAACATGCGGAGGGCTTGTAGGAGCGGCAGATGCGGATGCCCTCTACTGGATGCGGCAAACTTTGTGGTCAGTGAGCTTTGCCCTGCCGTGGAGGCAGGGGTGTGGGTCCAGGCACAACGCACTGGCACGCTCACGCATGCGCTCCCGCGCCACAGCTTTGCCCTCGCCTTTGACCCGCCTAGCCTCGTTGCTTGCCCCACCATTGGTCGGCATGCCTATGGAGGGGATGAACAAATAGTACACATCCACAGGCTACATTGTGCTCCCCCCCACTCCACCCCCCCCCCCAACCACACACCCACACCACACACACACACACACACACACACACACACACACACACACACACACACACACACACACACAGAGAGAGAGAGAGAGAGAGAGAGAGAGAGAGGGGGGGGGAGGAGAGGGGAAGAGAGGGAGAGGGAAGAGGAAGAGAGAGAGAGAGAGAGAGAGAGAGAGAGAGAGAGAGAGAGAGAGAGAGAGAGAGAGAGAGAGAGAGAGAGAGAGAGAGAGAGAGAGAGAAGCCTACCCTGCCTAGTACCCTGGTGGCCCTGGTTACACTGTGTGGATGCAAAGGGTTACACTGTGTGGATGCAAAGGGTTACACTGTGTGGATGCAAAGGGTGACCACACGGCCAAATTACATTCCTCTCACATTCCCCGCCGCTGCTTATGCCTGTATGCATCTTCCTTCCAACTGTCGTGTTTTGAAGATCCCCCCACCCCCGGGGGGGTGCAGGAGGAGGAGCAAAGCGGCGTGGCTGGTTTCCGTTCACATGCAGAGCCTAACTTGTTCATCTACATGCATAAGCTAACTCATTAACCCCTGCTCAGACATCCTCCCGACTAAGAGCAATGTCCTCCTTGTCTCAGCATCCCTTTTGAGTGCTATTGCCTCCTCCTCCCGCTCTTATCAAGACCCAAAAAGGACAAAATATGTCAGTGCCAGGTCACTAGCTGGCCTCAATAGGCCTCACCACACCCCCCCCCCCCCGGGGTCAACTTGAGGCATCTCCCTCCCCCCCCCCCCCTTCACCTCACAGAAATGTGTCTCCCCCAACGTGCCCCCCCCTCCCCCGGGGGCGGGGGAGACGGCAGCGGGCTTCGTCCCTCTTCCTTCACACAACAGGAGCAGGATCCCGAGCACGCACCTGCCCTGCGCAATCTCCGCCTGGTAAGGCGTGTATGGTGTGTACCAGCCGGGGTTCTCCAGCAGATTACGCAGGATGACTGGCGGCGTGAGTGTGCCGTAGTAGCCCATTCCGATGATGATTTGAGCACCTTGTTCTTTGATGCCATGGCCTGCAGCGGAAATCAGAGCATCGTTACTTCCGCCCCGCACAACCACGAATTTAGCGCATGCTCAACTTCGCGGCATGCAGCAGCTTTTAGAACCTAGTTTTTGAGGGCAGTGGCAACCACCACGCCATGCAAATACAAGCACATGGACCCTCCACGCACGCAGGCAGGCAGGCAGGCAGGCAGGCAGGCAGGCAGGCAGAGAGAGAGAGAGAGAGAGAGAGAGAGAGAGAGAGAGAGAGAGAGGGAGAGAGAGAGAGAGAGAGAGAGAGAGAGAGAGAGAGAGAGAGAGAGAGAGAGAGAGAGAGAGAGAGAGAGACAGAGAGAGAGGGAGAGAGAGAGAGAGACAGAGAGAGAGAGAGAGAGAGAGAGAGAGAGAGAGAGAGAGAGAGAGAGAAAGACAGAGAGAGACAGAGAGACAGGCTCAGACTCCACAGAACGTTATGCACACACGCACGCACAAATGCACCTGCACACGCACACTCATACACAGGCACGCCCGCACGCGCGCGCACGCACGCACACACACACACACACACACACACACACACACACACACACACACACACACACACACACACACACACACACACACACACGCGCGCGCGCGCGCGCGCTCCCCGTCCTATCTATCCAACCACTTCACGCTGCACGCCCTCTTCCCCCTTCCCCTGCCTGTCCCACTCGGCCCCCCCCCCCCATCTCTGTCTCTCTCTGCGCGCGCGCGCGCGCGCGCGCGCGCGCGCGCGTGTGTGTGTGTGTGTGTGTGTGTGTGTGTGTGTGTGTGTGTGTGTGTGTGTGTGTGTGTGTGTGTGTGTGTGTCCGCCTCTCCACCCACCATCCCCCCCCTCCCCCCCCCCCCAAAAAAAACGGGGGGAGGGGAATGGTGCGCTGACAGGCACCACCTTTCCTATTTTTCATGATGTATCCATGCATGCAAGCACAGTTACCGCCCTGGCTATGGGGTCCTTCTGGATGGGCAGGCAAAACTCACTTGAACTTCTCAAGGAATTGGCTCTCAGTCAGGCCAGCATTGTATGGGTCCCCATGTCCATGCCATCTGTGCGACGGATTGCAGTGGGCACTGTAGCATCAATCAGAGCATCCAGACTAGGGAAACCACAAACTTTTACCATCTCTGCAACCTCTCCTGGTGTGCCACTGTTGTGGCGGGGCTCAAACCTGGGTCCCAAAAGCACGCATAGTTCCTTAGCATGCCATCCCACAAGAGGTGGTCGTCGTGGTTCATCTGGTAATCAAGCAACTAGAACGCAGCTCGCTGATATGGAATGCTGAAAAATAGGACAGTGACAAATGGGACGGATATCTGGGCATGAAGTCACGACAGTGGCGAGGACTAATGAGTCACTGGTCATCAATGGACATTTTGGCAGAGATGCTGGGCAGATTCTTACACATCGCTAGGCTGCAATGCATCCACACTTATACCACGAATCCCAGAGGCTGCAAAAGATCGAGTTGCTGCCAAAGCATTCGAATCTGCACACCCTCCACAGCCTCGGTCTCTCAGCAGGTCTTCATTGATGCAATCATCGTCAGCACTGCATTTCACATGCGCAACAGAGTGAACTACATAAACTACAATAATTCTGATCAAGATAACGAATTCCAAGTCATTGGCTGAATCCAACTGCCTCTTGTGCGTTTGCCGCTCCGAGTCCCGCTTCCGAACTCCACACAAAGGATTTTGCTACTGCAATCCTGTTGAATTCACTATGATGGAATGTAAAACTATTAAAGAGTAAGACCCTGCCGATTAGGCAGGAAACGGGCGACGACCGCATTCCCAGCGATCTCGACTTCACGATACCATCATACAAGGACAAGGGTCCGAAAGAAAAGGTCCATTACCTAGCGTAGCACCAAATCTTGATGCCAGGGTGGTAAGGAAACATCGTTGCCCCGAATTCGATGCT
The DNA here is from genome assembly GCA_002005505.1 of Botryococcus braunii. Taxonomy (NCBI): domain Eukaryota; kingdom Viridiplantae; phylum Chlorophyta; class Trebouxiophyceae; genus Botryococcus; species Botryococcus braunii. The sequence continues at coordinate 329,758 of KV908431.1, forward strand.
TGAATATCGAAGAAAGGAAGGACTGCAACTGCCTCGGGCGTTTGAAAAGCCGTTTGTTGGAGGAAGCCACGCCTTAATGCAGTTTGACTAGCACGTCGCAAGGCTGTTGCCCGACCCATGATGGCAAATCAGACCTTATTACTGCTTTGAGGATGTCCCATCCGTGCAGCGGCAATCAATCTTAGCCGGTGCAATAGTAGTGAGAGGCAAAAGCGCAGCATTATCGCCACGTCACGGATCGACTAACGTATTATCTTCACGTGACGTGGTTTGGCCTGCTGCTCGGCTCGTATCTGAAAAATTCACAGGATTTTAGAACTTCTATAGTAGACTGTGGGACCCGGAAACATCAAAAATATCTGACACCGCCATTGGTGGGCCCGCAGGGCGCACCAAGAAAGCTCGGCGCGTCATCCCCCATTCGGCCTTGTCCCCCATTGGGGACCCCCAACCACCCCCCCCCGCCCCCTTTTTCCCCCATAAGAGGACATCACACCCCCCCCCCCCCCCCGGCACCACACCCAAGCAAAACTGTCTACAACCATCCTGTCCTACAACCATACGCTCGCTTTTTTTGCCGGTCCCCCCCCCCCCCTTTTTTTTTTTTTTTTTTTTTTTTTTTTTTTTTTTTTGGGTAATTTATACAACACTCCAGAGAACTCGGTTCATTTCTAGTCCATCCTAGAGAGGAAGCATACACAGATATGTACAGCGGAGTCGGATATTGCCCTGTATACATGCAGCTTACGTAAGCTGTAGCTTGGATGTAGCAATCCATGCATCTACACGACTTAAGTATGACAAATTTGTTACACAAATACTGGTACTAAATCACTCTTAGTTTTGACTCATTGCTAACACTTCATGTGGCTGCCCTTGGAATTGCCACATGGATCCGAGACCTATGATAATAAGGGTACAGCCATACAGATGCATACATCCAGTATGCCAAGAAAGGGCAAGTGCTCAGGATGTACCAGCTCCTCTCATGTCACATCACGGATCCGTGAATACAGGGGTTCCTGCCCAAACCAGCCACTGGATCCACAAGCGACGAAACAATCACATTTACTACTTCGGTTCAGGCTGTGCTGGCCAAGATTTAAGAAAAGACAGCGATGACGTGATGACCATTTGTATGTGTCCTTGCCCCACCTCCCTAGCTTATTCGGTCGAGCTCAAGCGTATTGCACCGCCTAAATAAAACCTAGTTCAGATCCCAGCCCCTTTTTCTTTCTCCTTACAAACCCTGAAGGGTATCACGCAAATTGCCATTCCAATTCGAATTTCTGCAATTTCTGTTATTCCTTGCCGATTCAGAAGACAAATATGTGTTTATCGCATTCCAACATTGTTCAATTACGGTAAACAAAGCACTGATAAGACATCTAAGGATAAGCAAGTCGACTCAGCAGGCTCGTCTTCACAAAAAGACGTGTTCTTTCAATCTTCAGAAAGACCTGCACAGGTCTTTAAAATGATATGTCTGCCTACACTGTGTGCAGGCAGACAGATCTTTACAGAAGTTTGTCTCATGTTAGAGACGATATCAATCCTAGGACGACGCGTCGGTAACAGATGGTTGCTGTTATAATGCACGTGTGCTCGACTAGGTTTTCTGGAGGGGCAGAGCACCACGCCAGACAGGAACCACCAAGCCACACGCTGACGTAGTCATCCCAAAGTATACATCTCCCGGCCAAAGAGTCAGGCGCTTGCATGGTTATGTGTGACACACCTTGCTCAGGTGGTCTACAGCTCATCCCGGGCTACTCATATCTCTTTAAATTAAACTTGTATACCTTATTTTTTAAATGAAGGGGACCTATCCCCTAGACAGTCCTCAATTGCCGAAGAGACACGATTTACGTGGATTCCTTACCGCTAGCTTCACATTGTTGCAACAGCCACTGGCAGAAGGACGGGGATGTAGGCGCAAGAAGGTATGGTGGGCGATGCAGGGCTTCGAGCCCCCTGCGTGCGCACATGCAGGCCATATCATGGTCCCCAAGGTCAAGCCATATGGCACAAAAGAGCGCCCAGACGTCCCTGTCATCTTCACCCCACATGTGCAATGCATGGTCCAGGTCTTCCCACGCATCGTGCTTCTGTTTTAGGGACCACTTCACTATCCCACGCCACATGACCGCAAACTGACTATTAGGCTCCAGCCTGACTGCCCGGTTAAGGTCCACGAGGGCATCCTTAAAGGGAATGAGATTTTTCCATCCCATTCTGACCTTGACCGCCCCTCGGGACGCGAGAATGCGAGCATTGTCAGGCTCCATCTTGTCCGCCATGTCTAGGTCCTTCAGAGCCTCCTCAAAATTATTCATCAGGGACTTGGTCTCCCCACGTATACAGAGATATTCGGGCTTGATCTCAGCGATATTCTGTGCCGCCATGTCCAGATCTTGCAGGGCTTCCTGGTATTTGCCCATCAGGCACAGGATGACACCCCGGTGTCTGAGAAAGAGACTGTTGTTAGGTACCGCGATAAGGGCCTCGCTCAAGTCGAGGAGGCCTTCGTCATGTTTTTCCATGTTCCTCTTGAGCACACCACGCAGAAAGAGAAGGAAAGGTTCGCCAGGGGTCGGGCTGGCCAGGCTGAACCCCTTGCCCAGGTCCTCAAGGGCGTATTCGTAACGTCCCATGAGCGCATTGGTAATTGCTCGCTGAATGAGAGTGCAAACTCGCGAAGCCTTATCCTTTATAACCATAAGTTCCAGGGATAACGCTCCGTACAGGTCCCAAAGAGCTCCCATGTTCTTGTCCATGTTACTCCTGCGCAATGAGGGCGGCCCACCATAATATTGCATGCGATCGTCGTACGGCAAATGCACTTGCATTTTTCCCTTTAGTTGCACCAGCTTGTCCAACGTCAGTACCAGATCTTTCAGTGCCTCTATTTTCTCGACCATCTTCCATTTGGTGGATGCACGATAAACAAGGATGGCAGCATCGTAAGTGTCAATCGTTTCCGCTGCGGCCAGGTCACGTAGCGCCCTGTCGAAATTGCCCAGCTGCGTTTCGATATCCGCACGACAACGGAGGGTGAGAATGTCGTTAGAGTCCAGCCAGAACGCCACGTCCAGGTCCCCTAAGGCCTCAAAGTATTTGCACATCATGCGCTTGGTCGTCCCCCTCTGGCGGAGAGCAACAACATCAAAAGATTTCAGCTCGACCGCCTTATCCAATTGCTCGAGGGACTGCTTGTAATCGCCCAATCTCCTTAGATCCTCCCCAAGACGGATGAGGTTCGAAAAATCGTCTGGCTGCCTTCCCATGTCCATCTTCCAAAAAGACTTCCTGCATCCAGGTAAAAATATCTTGAACGTTTATGGTTAGCTTGCCTGGAAGCTCAGAGGTGGCGCAAGTCACAGTACACTAGTGGTACAGTTACCTAGAAATAGAAAGACGTATCCCACTGAAAACGAGTGCTTCAATGCAGACTTGCTAGTCTGCACTGTTTAAGACCTGTACTTTCAAACCTGCAGAAACATACATAACAAATAAAATCGTATTAGGAGAAGTAAATAATGTATAAGGAGAATTCTCTTTACATCGAAGTAAAGAAGGCCTTCATTGGTCCGGGTCAGAATGTGACGTCCCGCACGTGGCTGCCAAGTTAAAAGTGTCAACCATCCTGAAGTGTCTCAATTACAAGATCCCAAGAGTCCAGATACTGCCAACATGTCCTAACCAGTCGCTGTTCGTGACGAAGATTGCAATTACAATTGTGTTGCAACGGCGGCAGAAGCCGACGCGGCGTGCCGCCCCCTAGGTCCTGGTGACCTAACTTAGAACAGCCCTGGTGACCTACCTTACAACTAGTTGCAAGTTAAGTCTGCATACCTTTCCCACACTTTTCAACCAAAAACAGGACTTACGGATTTCAGGTCCTGGGAAAACGCAAAACGCAAAGTTTCTTTTCGTGTGTTTCAACAGAAGTTCTTACCGGTATACCCGGCCAAAAACTTGCCTGGCCGAACGATTCCTGACACTCCTCTAAATCTGTCAGTGTTGTGGAAACGGCGGCACCAGGAGATCTGAAATTACGTTCTGAATTCAGCAGTGTTTGACAGCAGCGTCAGTAAACAACTGGCTGCCTTTAAAGGTATATACCTGGTGCACGAATTTGGAATCTTTTATTATAGTTGTAATTTTCTGCTACCACTATATGATCGTTCCTTGCGTGAAATGCTTGTGAAAAGTGCACGTTGGGGAAGGAAAAGGAAAAGAAAGGGAATATGGGGACACCGTCGGTGTGGCGGTGTGAGAGTCATGAGTCATGAGTCAAAAAAAAAATAAAATAAAATTAAAAAAAAAATCTCCCCCACTTCCCTGTTTTCTCCTCGCAAGGGGAGGCGGATTCATGACTCATATCAGTCATGACTCCGCCTTCCCCTGCGAGGAGAAAACAGGGAAGTGGGGAAGGGTCTTTTGTTTTTTGTTTTTGTTGTTTTTTTTTCCTTCTCCCGAAGGAGGAAGAGAAGGCTGTTGTAAAGACTGTCGCAAAGAAAAGGAAATTGTCTGACAATGGTTGACCCATTTTTCATCTACGCTTGTAGGAGAAAAGCAATCAAGTGATTGCTTTTCTCCTAGAAGCGTATACGATGTGCACATCCCATTTCAGTATACTACGCAGTAATGAAATATGCAGGAAGAAAGAGGCCTCTTGCTTCCTCCCTAGGCCACGCCCTATATAGGTATACAGGCTGCCCAGCCCATATCGCTATTCCCTATGTATGGGGCTGTGGCATAGGTCAACCACGCGACGGTCTACCTGGCACTGCCAGGCTGGCAGGCATCTTAAAGAAAAAAAAAACTACGGCACGGCAATCCGCCTTTCAAAATACCGTTTCAGATATGAGTTTGAGAGGAAGTACAGATCAGCGAGAGCAAGCGCCCTCTACATGTACAAGGGTAAGGCCCGATAATTGAGCACACAACTGCCCTATGGTAGGGTCAAGTGAGGTTTGTTGTTTATGTCGTCCAACATGGACATGCCAAAGGAGAGGGAGGTGGGGATTAATCAATCGATTGTGCGGGGTATTCCCCGAAATTAAGTAAGTATATCCGCAATGTATGCGCAATATTGCGTACACATTGATATCAATGTGCAACATCGATGTACACACGCACACACACACACACACACACACACACACACACACACACACACACACACACACACACACACACAACACACACACACACACACACACACACACACACATACACACACACACACACACACAGTACACCGTGGCATTGTAATTTGTGGCTAAAAACGATAATAATCAAATGTCGCGTTCATGGGCAAGCTTGGAGATCTCCACCCCCACAAATTCATAAAATGAACCACGCCCTCTAGTCGCCAAAGTGATGCCCGTTTGCCTTTATCCACCACGAGCTAGTTATTCCCCGAACAGCGAGTGACTCGTGGACTATGCAGCCGTCCACTGCCATTTTTGAAAGAAAGCCAGCTTTCAGGCAGGGGAAGGCGGACTGGAGACTTCCAAGCATGGGTCCCACTGCAGAAAACAGTGGGTGGTGGGGATTTAGATGCTGGACACGTTGTCTTGCACAGACACATATTATTTGGAGGTACGTGTGTAGGCTGGCACGATGCGCAAGTTAATGGCAGAAAGCTCTTACGAGGACAATGGATAGCGCAAGAGGGGGGGGGGGGGCATTGAACAAGCCTCTCCATGGGGCCTGTATGCAGCTTGTCAAAATGTATTTATGTCAACTTGACATTGATTGAACAACAACGTTGTTGTTCATGAACGTTTTTGTTCATGATAATTGCAATCAAATCTTGTTAATGTTCATGAACCCCTAGATATGTCCCGGGGCAGTGTACACGTGTGCACCACACTGCCACGCGTGGCGCGTCTGTTTGCTAGGGGTTCATTAATAGAGTCTTAAGAGTGTAAGTGCAGCGTTGAGGCAAGCAGTCCCCCCACTCAGAGGCCACGTGGTGCACCCCCTTGAATGGACTGTAGGTTGTCTGGGTATCGATTTCCTAAAATTTGCGGATTTTGTTGAAATCCCAGCGTGTGTGTATGGAGGAGGCCAGCGAGCCAGTGGACTCCTAATCTGGTTGGTCGCGACCTTCACACCTTGCCTGTATGTATTGTGTGTGGCCACGACCTGAGAGCGCTATATAGTGGCTGGTCACGACCTGTGAGCGCTATATAGTGGGTGGCCACGACGTAAGATCGTCATATACATGTAATGGGTGGCCAATTGGCTTGCAAGGCCGGCGAGTGCACAGTGCAATTGGCAATGACATAAACATCTCAATTCAAACAACTGTTTCCTTGCAAGGAAAGAAAACAATGGAGGGATGTCGTAAATCTGGGACAATCGCAACGTGAGGGGCTTCAGCCTCCTCGAACATTGCAATCTTCGATTGATCAATTGAAGGTTGCAATCTCGTAAATGAGAGGCATACCTTGTGGACGTACATCTCGTCATACAGATCTCATACATCTAATCAATTGTGTATTACTGAAATTCACAGCCCGCTCCAGCTATTTAAGGGGTACTACCTTGATAGAAGTATATGTATTTCACGTGATCTATAACTAGCTAGGTTTAGACCACTATAGTGCACTGCCGCCACTCTAGAAACTTGTATTCCTATCTTAGATACACCATACACAGACATGTATGGCGAGTCGGATACTTGCCCTGTTAGCTTAAGGTGAATGTAGCTGTCCATGCATTATGCGATTATGGTGTAGAAATCCGTCTACTACATGACTTTCACTGTTGACTCATAGCTATTACTTTAACTGGCTGACCTTGGATCCACATGGATCCAAGGCCTATTATAATTAGGGTACATACATACATCGCGAATGCCAAGAAAGTGCAAGCGCTCGGTATCTACGATCGTACATGAGAGGAGCCTCGCGAGGCTCCTCTCATCTCACAATACGACTCCCTGAATCCAGGGGTTCCTGCCCAAATCAGCCAGTGGATTCACAAGCGACGAAACAACCACATTTACTACTTCGATTAGGACTGTGTTGACCGAGCTTTGAGCAAGACGGCAATGACGGGATGCATTGCTAATGTGTCCTTGCCATACCTCGCTAGCTAATTAGGTCATTATAATGCGGTCAAGCTCGAGTGTATTGCACCGCCGATAAACCCTAGTTCAGACCCCAGACAAACATTTTTTTGTCCTTTCGATATTGTTTAGAATTGTACAAAATTTGTTTAAACCCTGCAGGGTATCACACAAGTCAGCTTCCCAGCAGCTTAAACTGATCAGCCCGGCAGTGCGGAAGTGAGGACTGTATAGAGGATAGGTCCCCTTCAATAACTAAACCTCGTACATACACATATGAATAGCCCAAACAGACACGATTTACAAAGATTCCTACTTGCTACTTATACCTTCACAGTGTCGCAACAGGCTCCGGCAGTGGGTCTGGGAAATAGGGACAAGAAGGTATGGTCGCCGATGCAGGCTTTCTTGCAGCGCCCTACGTGCGCAGTCGATGGCTTTATCATAAACCCCGTTTTCTTGCCACATGCCTGCCATGACCGCCAAGACGTCCCTGTCATCTTGACCCCACATGCGCAGTGCATGGACCAGGTCTTCCCGCGCACCCTGATTCTGCTTCAGCAACAACTTGACTGTTCCACGCCACATGACAGCAAAATGATTGTTGGGCTCCAGCTTGACAGCCCGGTCAAGGTCCACGAGGGCATCCTCATAGCTTCTCATGCAGGCCTTGATCGCTCCTCGGGAAGCCAGAGTGTATGCGTTGTCAGGCTCCATCATGTCCGCCATTTCCAAGTCCGTCAGGGCCTCCTCAAAATTATTCATCAGGCACTTGGTCTCCCCACGTACACAGAGATGTTCGGGCTTGAGCTCAGCGATATTCTGCGTCGCCATGTCCAGATCTTCCAGGGCTTCCTGGTATTTGCCCATCAGGCACAGGATAACCCCCCGGTGTCTGAGAAGGACACTGTCGTCAGGTACCGCGGTGAGAGCCCGGTTCAAGTCCGTTAGGCCATCGGCATAATTTTCTATGTTCCCCTTGAGCACACCACGCACAAAGAGAAGGAAAGGCTCGCCAGGGGTCAGTCTGGCCCCCTTGCCCAGGTCCTTAAAGGCGTATTCGTAACGTCCCATGAGCGCGTTGGTGATTGCCCGCTGGATGAGAGTGCAAATGTGCAAAGCCTTATCCTTTCTGGCCACAAGCTCCAGCTCGAGGGATAAAGCATCGCAAAGGTCCATGAGAGCTCCCAAGTTCTTGTCCACGTTACTCCTGCGCAATGAGGGTGACCCACCATGATATTGCATGCGAGCGCCGCAAGGTAAATGCACCCACTTGTCCAACGCCTCTGCCAGGTCCTTCAGTGCCTCTAGTTCCTCGCCCATCTTCCATTTGGTGGATGCACGATAAATAAGGGTGGCAGGATCGTAAGGGTCAAGCATTTCTGCTGCGGCCAGGTTTTGCAGGGCCCCGTAGAAATTGCCCATCTGCGTTTCGATATCCGCACGACAACGGAGGGTGATTTTGTCATTAGAGTTCAGCATGAACGCCACATCCAGGTCCCCTAAGGCCTCAAAGTATTTGCACATCATGCGCTTGGTCGTCCCCCTCTGGCGGAAGGCAACAACATCTGAAGGTTTCAGCACGACCGCCTTATCCAGTTGCACGAGGGACTGCTTGTACTCCCCCATTCTCCTTAGTTTCTCCCCAAGACGTATGAGGACCGAAACATCGTCAGGCTGCCTCCCCATGTCCATCTTCATTTGCAGGTGATGCTGTTTGGCAGTGTACGCAGTCCTCTTGGCATCCACATCCAAAAAGACTTCCTGCAGCCCGTCGAGAATATCGTGAACATTCATGGTTAGCTTGCCAACTTATAAGTATTTCGTCGTTTGTGAAGTTTTAGAGTTAGTCGAAAAAGATCCAAATCAACTTCCTGCGCACAGCATTTGCACTCTTGGGTTCTCCTGTGTGCGTCTCCTGCAGGTCTTCTGCTTCTCCTGCAGGTCTTCGGCTTCCCCTTCAGCTGAGAGGTAGTAAAGACTAGTCGGGCAGTTGGTAGATCCCCTGTTCCAAAAAGGGGTTATCTCACAAAAAGTTCAGTTTCTTAAGTTTCTGATCCAGGCCGTACTCCGCAGTTCTCTCAGGACCAATCTCAACCTTGTACAGGTTTACTTGTATGCGTACCCCTCTGTATCCCTAACGGCACGTGTATGATGTGTCCACAAAAAGATGTTTGTGGAATGACTCCAGAAAGATATATTTCTGAACACAGTCTACACACTTTGCACAGTATCTAGTGTATCGCGTTCGCGTCATAAAACATTAGCAAGCTGAAGGCCAGAAAGGTAAGAGGTGATGCCCAGTCAAGCGGTGCAGTCACCTCGAATATGAAGACGTGTCCCACTGAAAAAAAGTGCTTCAATACACAATAGCTAGTGTGCAATATGAAACATCCACTTTCAAACTAGCAGAGACTTATAGGTTTAAGGAAACATACATGAAAAATAATATAATCCGATGCAATTACTTTCTTCATTGAGACGGTTTTCATTGGTCCGGGTCTGGTGCAACTGTCAGGTTGTGGCGTCCAGCACCTGTGATGTCAACCATCCTGAACTTTAGGTTCTTCCAATTCTGCCATTCTTTCTTAACCAATCGTTTTCGTAACAAATAATCCAATTACAACGGCGGCAGAAGCCGCCGTGCACCCCCCCCCCCCCCCCAAAGCGCCTGGTAACCTAACGCCTAGAACAGCCCGCACACTTCTATACAACACTGCCTGGGTTTTCACACCTTTTACCGAAAAACAGGATTTGCAGACTTAAATCCTTGAGAAAAAAGACACAGTTATTTTCGTGTCTTTCAACAGAAGTTCCTATCCGTCAAATACTCGCCTGGCCGAACGACTTCCGTCACTGCTCTGTCGGTGTTGTCGAAGCATTAGCGACGGCACCAGGAGATGTAGATTACGCTCTGAAGCAGCTTCAGTGACCAACTGGCTGCCTCTATGATCTTTATTACCTGCCACAACTATAGGATCGTTCCTTGCGTGAAATTCTTGTGGAACGTGCACTTTGGGATTCCGAAGTTGGGGTTGCGGTTTCCGCTTAAACATTTTGGCATCCTTTTATTGTAACAAAAGAAATGAAAGGAAAGGAAATATGGGGCCACCGTCGGTATGACGTTGTGACCATCACACATGTGCCCCCATGTGTGACCCGGGGTCACTGCCCCCATCCCCCAGGGGGCGAGCCCTAAGAGGAGATAAAGGAGTGGGGGAGGGTTGCTTCTCCCGGAGCAAAAAGAGAAGGCTGTTGCAAGACTTTTGCAAAGAAAAAGAAGACCTTTAGTCGACTTTCCATCTACGCTTGTAGGAGAGATCAGTCACAGGATTCCGTCTTGGAAGTAGTGATGAGATACATAGGAAGTAAGAGGGCACGCCCTACTATGCGCAGCCTATGTAGCCTATATAGAGGGCTGCGACATAGGTCAACCATGCGACGTCTACCTGGCACTGCCAGGCTGGCAGGCATCTTAAAGAAAAGAAACCACAGGCTGTGGTCCACTGCACGTCAATCCGCCTTAAAATGCACCGTTTCAGATCTGAGTTCGAGAGGAAGTAGAGAAAGGCTAGAGCAAGAGTCCTATACAGGAGTAAGGCTCGACAATGAAACACAACAGCCCTATGGTAGGTTCAAGTGAGGTTCGTAGTTTATGTCGTCCAATATGGACAAGCAAAAGGAAAGGCAAGGGGGATGTGTGGGGTATTCTCCGAAATTACGTAACTATCTGTAGATGTAGCTACGCAATGTCTACGCAATATTGTGAATACATTTATGTGCCGCCCGCACACAGACACACACACACACACACACACACACACACACACACACACACACACACACACACACACACACACGCACACACACACACACACACGGTGTGACCTTAGCACAAACAGTTTACTATTGAACACTGAGGTTTTGGACTCTGCGACTGCCGACAGAACACAAGGCACTATCTTGAAGATCAAGGGCTGTTGCTGCGTCGCCAAAAGTCACATAATCAGTAAGCTTGGTTGATTTAGAAGTACAGTAACACATGTGCATGTACATCACTACCAAGCATCAAGCCCTTGTTACCATGGCTCGTAATGGGTGGGACCTTAGTGTTTGCTGCGGTTGGACATCGTGTGCCATGTGATCCAATACTGACACGGCTTGTCAGCCATATCAATAGGATATTCATGGCAGAAATTCATGACTACTTTGTTAACCCAGAAAGTGCATAGCATTTGGCCACGTCCACTCGGTGCACTATGCGGAAAATTTTGAAATGTTCCTGTGCATACCTATAGGGCCTCCTGTGGGGTAGTGCTACTTCAGCCTTCTTTGCTCCGACCCGTTTGCATCACTGTAAATTGGCAGGCAATCACAGGGATGAACGTCAATTATAACTTATGCATCGGGCTTCAAGCAAAGGCTTGAGGGGGCCCGGGTCAGATAAAGCAGGAATGTTGGAGGGGAAGGGAGCAAGCGCGCGCCTGCGCGGCAGCTGCTGACATTTCACGCTATGTTATGTGACATTGTTACAGCGGGCTCTACGTGCGCACACATAAGAAGTGCAGAGGGTGCCAGAAAGGTGTAAATCTGCGCAAAGCATTTATTTTGTCACAGCTGCTCCTGAGGTGACGATTGGGTTAGCTTCACATCATGCCATCATGTGGATTCACATGACGGATGTGTTTAGGGGGGTTTAACATGTTTGGTTCCCTGAATGATCTGCTGCTTCTGCTCTGGCAAGCAAACCAGGCTCTTTGTACCACACACAAGACGGATAGCACGGAAGGAGGACAGCAATAGCAGTACCCTGCCCTCCCCCTCATGCTGTCCTCGTTTGCACACATAATCGACTTGCAGTTGGCCATAGGCCCTGGCACTCTCGGACTCGGTACCCGGGGATCGGTGGATCACGTGATGAAAGAGGCGAAATTTTAGGGCCGAGACTTAACGAGTTTTGCGCTTGACACTGCGCAAGCGTGACAAGGAGTTCCGAAGCTGGGGGCGGATCCGACACTTGCGGCGCGGATGAGCAGTCTTCCGCGTTGACGAGTCGATCGTGCGTAGAAGCGGGTGGCACGGACCTGATCGAGACCGCATGCATTTCCTCGCGGAGTTATCAACAACCCACAAAGTACTATTTAAAGACTTCATATTAAAGTATAGTGTTCCTGAATTTGGGCTGAACTTCTGTTCTGGGGGTTGTATCTTGGTTTGCCCTCTTATCCCACATCGGGATCAGGTTGTCGTACGGGGCAGAAGATCTTACACCCTAAAGTATTTACTAATCAATCAACCAGACGAAATGTTTTGAAAACTTTGTATGATCGGGTGCAAATAAAGTCGTATCCACCATCGTCTATACTGGAAACTAGTACATGGGTGAAGTCGCTCTAACACCCGAAGGCCACAAGATGAGCTTCATTGTGACCATGGCGAGTACCATAGCGCAGGAACTTGGCGTCTCACCGCAGGCAGTCACGTCTACCGGAGTGTAAGTTTCTGTGCACAAAGCTGATATTACCCTTAGCTTGCCACTATGCTAGTTTTATGGATGTAAGACGTGCTGAGCAGATTCTGTACTGTTGTTTCAGAGCCTTTCTACATCTTGAATCCATGCTGGCCTTTCCCTGTTCTGTAAACAGAAAGATTCAAT
>KV908431.1:347500-355000 GCA_002005505.1 Botryococcus braunii
CCCCCTCTCTCTCCCCCATCTTCCCAACATTCAAGAATCGAATAAGAAGGGGCTGGGAGGTAGCGGGGCTGCAGTACTGAGGGAGTCAGAACGGCAGGAATCGACAAGCAAAAGGTTACATTGTTGAGGTACTGCACAGATGAGGGGAGGAAAAGGCTCTTCTGGCTCTGCGGTGAGCGGGAAATGGGTTGGGTCATACAATGGAAAGGTCTGGGGAATATGTAGGCTAAGAAAGGAACATATAGACGACTGTTAAGAAAAAGGACCTGGGAACTGACTGCAACGTTGGGAGAATAATTTTGGGGAAACGGGGAGTGGATGCAGTGGGCGGGGAGCAGATGCAGTGAAGTGGGAGGGGAGTGGATGCAGTGGGAGGGGAGTAGATGCAGTGAAGTGGGAGGGGAGTGGATGCAGTGGGAGGGGAGTAGATGCAGTGAAGTGGGAGGGGAGTGGATGCAGTGGGGAGGGGAGTAGATGCAGTGAAGTGGGAGGGGAGTAGACGCAGTGAGAGGGGAGTGGATGCAGTGGGAGGGGAGTAGATGAAGTGGGAGGGGAGTGGATGCAGTGGGAGGGGAGTAGATGGAGTGAAGTGGGAGGGGAGTAGATGCAGTGGGCGGGGAGTAGATGCAGTGGGAGGGGAGTAGATGCAGTGGCAGGCATGTGGACGGTTGGGGAAGGGGCTGGAACAAGAGACGCGGTTTTGGATTTGGTATGGGAGAGAGTTGATGAATGGGTTCTGGTCTGAGGTAACGCAGCATAAGCTCTAAGTAGAGGGATGTGGGTTGTAGCTAGCCACTTGTCACCATCAAATCATGCACTTAAAATAATGCGGGTGTGCCGCATCGATGAAAGGAGAGGGAAAGAGGGTTATTGTGTGACGGGATCTTAAGGGCATTGCAATGTGATTTGCAGTGTGTTCGTTGGTGTTGCAATCTACACAGCAGCAGAATCCACTTCACATCCTTGTTATGCGTGGATCGTGATCTGGTACACTTCGCGTGTTTGAAATGGTATGGGTGAAAAGGTCGTGGACTCCATCCAGCAGTCCACTTGGTCTCGAACCTTCTACCAGGTGCAATTCTCTCTCCTCTCTCTCTCTCTCTCTCTCTCTCTCTCTCTCTCTCTCTTTCTTCTCTCTCTCTCTCTTTCTCTCTCTCTCTCTCTCTCTCTTCTCTCTTCTCTCTCTCCTCTCTCTCTCTCTCTCTCTTCTCTCTCTCTCTCTCTCTCTCTCTCTCTCTCTCTCTCTCTCTCATTCTCTGGACTTCAGGAGGTTGTTCCATAAACAACGTCCTGCTTTGGTATATGTCCTTTAGATGTACGTTCTTGTCAAACGGTCCCTCTTGGCTCTGGCAGATGTCTCCTAATGTCGTCTGCTAGCCCTAGGTAAAACTCGGTGTGGTGACATATATCCCCTCCCCTTCCCCACTGTATACTCACTGTGCTTGCGCTTTCGACGGGTGTGCGTGATATGGGTACTTTCACCACTCACTCTCTCTCTCCTCTCTCTCTCTCTCTCTCTCTCCTCTCTCTCTCTCTCTCTCCTCTCTCTCTCTCTCCTCTCTCTCTCTCTCTCTCTCTCTCCCTCTCTCTCTCTCTCTCTCTCTCTCACACACACACACACACACACACACCACACACACACACACACACACACACACACACACACACACACACACACACAGATGCCTGCAATGCATCATGTCCCTCCTCTGAGATAGAGTTTCCTTGGGTTCTTCTTTGTGTCTCTCGGGTTCTCGAGTCCGTGGGGTGGAGGCCAAACGCTGAAAAGCCTGAGGTAGGCATCATGGGTGGGAGGCCTCTCGCGTGAGAGTTGATGTTGGTAGAAGGACATCTGGAATCACAAAGAGGTAATGTTGGCTGAGGGACATCGGAAACCACACCAGGAAGGGAAAGCACGAGACAGAGAAAAAAACTCCCACACGTCTGCACATTGGCGCACGTGCGTGTCCCCGCGCGCATACACACGCACACATATACACACATGCGCGCGCATGCGAACGCACACACGCACGCACATGTAGGTGCACACGCACACGCACCTGCACGGGCATGCACTCACGTGTGGACACACACACGCACATGCATGTGCATACGCTCAAGTGCACGCGCGCGCGCCACACACACACACACACACACACACACACACACACACACACACACACACACACACACACACACGAACACACAGACACACACACCCACACACACCCACACAGACACACACATGTGCTCGGATGCACACACGCATAAACGCTCGCAGAAATATGGGGGTAGGCCAAGAGCGTAAGAGAGAGAGGGGGGGGGGGGAGGACGGGGGATAGTGTCTATTCAGACTCGCAGATATTTGGAAGGAAACCTTAGCACTGATCAGTGCTACCAAACTGTCTTTATGTGAGATAGCGGATACCCTATCAGACGCATGAAGCATGACAGAGCGGGGGTTGCCTGTACAGAACACTCTGGCCGTGCCCCCGATGCTGCTCGTGTCCTTGGTGACTGGAGAGCTGAGCTTGGTGTTCAACCAATCATGGGGCCCCATGGCCTGGGTTGCGACCGCCATGTCGTGCGTGGCTGGCTTGGGCATGAGCTACTTCTCCTTCGCGCTGCGGGCCGCCATTTCTGCGACGTCCTTCTCCGTCATCGGCAACGTCTGCAAGGTCTTGACTATCCTGGTCAACCTCCTGATGTGGGACAACCACGCAAGTGCGGACCCCTTTTATGCTGTTCCCTCCTCCTCAATCACGCTCGTTTTCCTGTATTCTCACACTTCTTGATGTGGGGCAACCTCGCAAGTGCAAACCCCTTCCCGCAGTTTCCACCTCCTCAACCCCGCTCCTTTCCCTCCCGTTTCCACGCTTCCTGGTATGAGATAACCGTGCAATCGCGGACAATTTCCCGCTGTTTCCTCCTCAATCCCCCTCTGTTGCCCCTTCCTTTTTCATACTTCCCCACAAATGCGGGCACTTTTCTGATGTCTTCTGCTCCTCGATCGCGCTCCTTTTTCCTCCAGTTCACACCTCCCGGCCCTGCCCTTCTGTCTGGGCAACTGTATTGGCTCCATCTTCTTCACTCTTCTTTCAGGTCATCCTACCCTCCTCCCGTCTATATAGACAGATACGTATGTCTCATCCGCAAACGATGATATCCTTCTCCCATCCAAACAACAAATAAGAAGAGAAAAGATAAAAGATATAAACCCCGAGTACGTTATGTTAGTACACTTGAACCGTACTTCCAAAAGAAAAAGAAGAGAGGGGCGGGCGGGGGGGGGGGGGGGCGAAGTATATCTGATATGTACTTCATGTACTACCTTCTCCCACTTGCCTTGCAAAGGGGGAAAGGGGAGTGATCAGGTTCTCCTCAACTCTGCTTATGGCTTCACACCCACCCTAGACCACTCCCACCCTCCTCGCCCCTTGCAGCCTTGACGATCTCCCCCTCACCCCCGCCATTCATCCGCAACTTTCATAGGGGGGTTGGGGGGGGGGGAGGTGCGAGCTGTGCAGCATGTAGGTGTCTTGAAGCTGCTGATGTTTCCTGTGAACCGATCTCTCTTTGGATGCTGAGGAAGGGCTGCTGGTGGCCTTGCAGATGTGTACGGAACAGCAGCGCTGTTTTTCTGCCTATTCATGGGAACCTTCTACCAACAGCCGGCGATGCGGAAGGAACATCGCGCCCCCAGCAAGGATGACGAGTCCCTGCTGCCCCGCAGCGGAGAAGAATGACGCGCCGGCCAGCCCCCCCGAGGGGACTGAAACCTAATCCCCACCGTCCGTTACATCCGAGATGTCCAACATGGTTGGGAGTTCGATTCCAGCTTCCTGCGCCTCTCCAGCCCGCGAGGCGCCGCTTGGGTGCCTTGAGCGTTCCACCACTTCCGCGGCAAACAGACAACAAGGGATTTACATCCTTTGATGTCGGCCCCTCTTGCTGTCTACTTGAATTGGTGTGGGCGACAAGACCGAAGAAGATGTCCGGTTGATCAGATATCTCCTCATGAGGAGGACACACCGTGCTCGGCGGGGTGCTGAGATACATCCTCAAGCCAGCAATGCCAACGGCAGCATCGCAGTGAGTTTGTTCAGAGCCGTTGATCGGTTTTGTTCATATAGCAAGGGCTCCACCAAGGATGTGTGGATAACAAATGTTTGGCCGAGGACATATCGGCCACTGGCCAAGCACTGATGATTGTGATAAAAATGTTTTGGCCGAGGACATAACGGCCACTGGCCAAGCACGGATGTGATTGTGATTAAAAAGTGTTTGGCCGAGCACATAACGACCACTGGCCAAGCACGGATGTGATTGTGAATGAGCTGAGGGCGTAATGGCCAACTGTCGAGTCCATGCGTGTTTTGTAGAAGCATGCTCGGACCACCCTGGGGTGTTTCCAGCCATAACACCCCACCAGTATCCACGTCACCAGTATCTTATCCAGTCAAGATTTTTCCACTGCCCGTGCGCCCAAGAATGTGTCAACGAGGTATGAAAGGCTCGAGCGTCAGCTGTTTCTTTTCAGCGCAGTGTATGAGATGCAAGGTTACGATCGTACATAAATAACACGTTCTTGAGATTCCCGCATGCAGAACCAACCGACAAGGAGGAGCAGAACACATCGACCTGACAAGGTCTTTCCATGAGATTCTCAGTAGCTTGGCGAGCTGGGCCTTGTGTTTAGACATAAAAGTGAAGCATGGGCCTTACTTTTATCTGAAGGCGTTGAGGAAGCTCCCGAGACGCTCATCTTCAGTTTGGTCTAGAGGATGCAATATGTGTGTACAACGGTAGCCTCTGTAGATACATATATGCATACGTACAGGCACACTTGAATGAAGACGTATTAGGATGGTGTGGACGAGAATGATTTTATTATAGATACATTTGTATCAAGATTGTGACCTCCATTATTTTGTTCCGGATCTCCTTGAGTTGTCGCGAGGGCTAACTTGAGATAAAAGGCTTTTTTGAATAACACAAGAGCATGACACCTGCTTTTGAAATTCTGACCGCGGGAATTGCCAAAAGGCGGTAGTGCAGCTGTATCGTAGGCCAGATTGGCATAATAAAGACAATAGTTACCAAAGGACCGGCCAATGGCTAATGGGTTTGATATCAAGTAACCAAGGGAGTTGCCAGAGATTTGAGATCGAGGGGGCAACGTCATTAGGGTTGTCTGAGCAAGGATCAGGGCACGATCTTTCTTCTTTCAGGGTTGTAAGACTCGCCGCATATAAACGTATTTAGCAAGTATGCAAATTTGCTGACGATAACAAAGAATCAGACTCGATTGCGAATGTGTGCAGGTGCACGAACGCGCGCGCGCGCGCGCACACGCACGCACACACGCACGCGCGCGCGCACACGCACGCACACACGCACGCGCGCGCGCACACACACACACACACACACACACACACACACACACACACACACACACACACACACACACACACACACACACACACACACACACACAGAGAGAGAGAGAGAGGGGGGGGGCGGGTGGGAGGGGGGTTGGGGAAGGAATCTCTTCAACCGCTCTCCCTCGTCTCTCTCACGGCCCTTTACCCTTTCAACGTTATAAGTACCCTTAGCATTAACTGACCCTTTAGCATTGATTACAGCTTGACATCAGTACAGATGGTGAACACCACACGTCATAAGCTCGAGAGCCACGTACGCAACGGTAGCTAATTAAACCCGTAGGTAGACAGATCCAGCCAACAATGAACCCCTTAACAGGTCGGGTAAACGATATTGGCCAGCAGATAAAAAATACTTGTAACAATATCAGTACTAGTAACTGGTCACAAGGGTGACTGTCAATTGACTAATCACTGTTAAGGCCCTTGCAAGTTGCAACGGCCTAAACAGCACCAACGTCTGCCGACAGGAAAACACCTGCTAGGGGACGGGTCAACTTAAATTCATCATTAATTGTTGATGTGTGTGGCTCTCCCAGGATGTGTGTAGAGCTCTCCTGGAGATGGATGTAGAGCTCTCCTAGGCCTATTCTTTTTTGGTCATACATGGCACGGAGCAAGGACGCTATTCAGAGATGAACTCCCTGGAATTGATGCTAATATAAAAGATCAAGTAGAGTTTGGTGCATTCCAAGAAACTGATCAATAATGCTCATCAACTGGATTGCTCATTAACCGTTAATGAGTTTAATTAATTAATATTCAGCCAAGTATTGAAACCGTATCAACCCCCTCCAGAGCTGGTCTTCAAAAATGAAAGGCCTTTGGCCCTAATTCCCGATGGCAATCTGCCCTTTCAAACAGTGAGCTCTTGGTGAGTGAGCTCCTGGTGTGCTGTCTGTGCCCTCTGAAAATTCCTAGAGTCCTGACCTCTCAGTTTCACTTGAATATTTGGGTTCCATTGAAGTTCCAACCCCATGCCCCCCCACCCCCCCCCTCTCTCTCTCCCTCCCTCCCTCCCTCACACCCACACACACCCACACACACACACACACACACACACACACACACACACACACACACACACACACACACACACACACACATCCCTCCTCCAACTCCAATGCACACGCCCGCACGCGAGCCTGTGGGTCTCCACCGAGTTTCCCTACTTGATCATGGCTGTGCCTCGACCCGCAGCACGCGTGAGGGCACAGGGCTCCTCTGCCCTTCCAGATATCAGGCGAAAAAAATTAGGACGAAAGCCTACATTTTACAACACTGAAAGAATGAAAGACCTACAAAGCAACAGCCTGCGTGGCGTTTAAGCACTCAGGAGGACCCGTCCCACTCCTTCGGTACCCGAATCCCAATCCCCGAGTCCCAATCTCCTCACGACGGGTACTGTTAACACTCACTCTTTCACCCTCCTCAAGACGTGTAATGTGTAACATTCATTCATTCATTATTCATTACATTTCCTCATGACGGGAAATGTGTACCACTCATTCACTCAGTCACTCATTCATACATCCATCCATCCATTCATTATCCTTACGACAGGCCGTATCGAGTCATCAGCACTGCACCGCTGAGCAGGATGATGCAGGAGACCATTAAGGTGAGCCTATTGCGCCAGGTGCCGCCCTCCCGTACAGCAAGAAGCCCCACAGGGCCGCGACGATCAGTTGGCAGGTGGCCAGGGGCATGGCCAGGGAAATCCCCAGCCGCTCGATGCATATGATCCCCAGAAAGTTCCCGAGGGACCACAGGAGGCCCGCCAGGCAGCCGGGGAGACCCACTGTCTTGATGTGGAATGACGGCATCGGCCTGCCCGCCCCCACATGTCAACCTTTCATGCCATGCCATGTCATGCCTGGCAACAACCTCGTCCTCCTCCTCCTGCCCCTCCTCCTCCTCCTCCTCCTCTTTTCCAGGAAGGAAGAAAAAAATCAACAAAATACTAAACACAGAAGTAAGCTTCCGGTGAAAGTTGAGCACCATTTACATGTCAGGAAGCTGCTGGACACCTCCATCCCTCTCTCTCCGTCCCTCC
>KV908431.1:357500-370000 GCA_002005505.1 Botryococcus braunii
ACGCAGTCGTCGGGAACCCCTCACAATAATCCCATTGCTTTCAGATGGGAGTTGAGGGTTAGTCAACAGACAATGCACTGTCATGCGCAAATATGAAATGCAGATCGCGTTGAAACTAATCTTAACCAAATTACTTCCCATGAATAACACATAAGGCCCCCTTGGCGTGAAGGCAGGCACTGGGAAGATGCTGCATCCCTTTTTGGCACTGTAGGCCCACAACCTATCTTTGATTCTAATGAGCATCCATGACTCTATTGTGCATGCATAGACAGGCCCACCATATGTCTGTGCAGTCCCTGATTTCCTCTGTGCTACCTCAGCACTTACCATGCATGTTTGAGATCATCCGACATTTGAAAGTCCACTCCACAGTCGGGGATCAATGCTGCTTCCCCTGGTATTTGACGTCCAGTGTTCCGTCTGTTATTCATTAAAGGGCACACTATAACAGAGAGCTTACCCAAATACTTGAGCCGAGGACGCCCCACCAGGTATACTGGAATGGGACAAACGCCAGTGCAATCCATGAGGTTATGAAACACACCGCAGTCTTGTATGTCTGCAAAACCAACGGGTCAACCTGTACACGCCAGAGCCACTATGGTTCAGGAGAATAGCCCAGTCCACGAATCAGTAGGGATGTCACCTACGTGACATAAGGACTTCGCACAGTCAGATAATGTGTGTACATAGAGGCAACATTGCTTTCCGTGGTAAGTTTTGCTCCAATTCCTGGTAAAGGCTACCTTGGAGACCAATCAAAGCATAGGTCGTGTCTTACCCGTGCTGCCACTACTGCAGGACTTTTCAGTGGTACTCCAAAGCTACCGAAAGCTATCGCCGAACCCGCTCCGGCAGCCCATCCGATCGCTAACTCCCCCATAATAAAGCCTTGCACTGGCCGACAGGGAGGACGTTAAATCAACACACGGTCACATCCTGAAGTCGTGGGTCCGACAGAAAACTTTGAAAATGGGTGTAGTAATGGGCGTGCTTGCAGAGCAATTCCAACTTTCGAATTGGCCTGCTTGTTGCTGTTGTCGGAAACAAATTTACCCTCTCCGAGCCTCGGAGTCCGAGGGCTTCCTCGACGAGGGGCCCTCGTTAACCTACCCCCCCCCCCCCCCCCTGGGGGGTAGGTTGACGTTGCCACTCTACCCCCTAGAAGAGTAAGGATTCCGCTGGGCAGGCCCATAATTCTCACCTAGTGTCGCGCCACGACGCAAACTTTTTTCAGTGGAAAAATGTCGGTTTTAGCAGGGCAGTCGACAAACTAATAACTAAGAAAATGCCAAAGCAGACATTTTGGGGGTAGTCGGAATGTGGGCTGTTCCGTGGTTGCCGATCGTGCAGCCACGAGATTCGGGTGAATTTGTAGTATTTTCCGCACTGGCGCTGCGGATGTCCGGCATTTTGCCTGACGGTTGCCTCTAGCATTGCGTTTTTCGGATTTCCCGTGTGTGACCGTGTGATGAGCGGAAATGTGCATGGTCTGTGGGTGGGGACTGCGTTTCGCCCGCAATTTCCGGTGGTCGACATACTCTTCGGTGCGCAGATGTCTGGCATGTCGCGCATTCGCTAGGCGGTGGCCTAAAATTTCTGTCCTGAATACATACTGGAGTTCGAACCCAATCGCGCATTGCGGAGCCTCGCCGGCATGTCTTGTACTTTGCGGTCGTACGTTTGTGAAGTTCGCCCCCTTTGAACGGGCAAGGGCCGCTTTCTCTTATCCAAAAAGATTCGCTGTGGTCCAGGATCTGTTTTCCTAGTACATTCCATCGATTTGAAGCCACTTACGAGAGAGACGTTCGTGCGGACGGTATGCGTTGCACAGCCCCAAACACAACGAAACCCGCGATTCTTGTCCAATGGGAAACCTTGTGAGGATGCGTTTTGACGTTTTGGTAATTGAAATCTAAAAAACGCCGCGCGGACCACGAGTTAGACCACGAGTTGGCAGGACGACTTCGATGGACTTTCTGTACGATTATGACTTCGGCAACAATGTAGTATGGCCATTCGACTGTTGCGTTTTAGGCCATGCATTTTACGATTTTCCCTTCCATGTTGACGGTTGGCGATGCTCAGCTGCGATGCGCTGTTCGTCAAGTCTGTTTAAGGTCGTATGTTCGTCACTGTCGGGTGATGCTTGCAGATTCTCTTGCATAAGAGTCGTATCATAAGACAGATTGTAAATCATGGACTGACTGTAGATGTTCTGTGCATTGTGAGATAAGAAATCCGATATTTGGGGCGACGTCATGATTTGGCACCGACTCTTGATGTCACCACCTCCAGTGCCTGGGTCACGATATACCAGAACTTACACGTGCGAAGTTTGGCATTTTGAAACGTTGTAATGGCCCTAAATTTGAGATTGTTAAATATTCGCCGTATTGGATTTGGCAAAGCAATCCACCGTGATCGACCCCACTTCATGGAAGATTGCAGTTTCTCCTGTAGAAGACAGATTATAAATCATGGACTGACTGTAGAAACTCTGTGCAGTGTGAGATAAGAAATCGATATTCGGGACGGCATGTTGCGGGTGCGTGTGCGTGCGCGTGTGTGCGTGTGTGTGCGCGCGTATGCAGGTGTGTGTGTGTGTGTGTGTGTGTGTGTGTGCGCGCGTGTGTGTGTGTGCGCGCGCGCGCGCGTGTGTGTGTGGTGTGCGTGTGTGCGTGTGTACTGGATATTGTTCTAGAGGGATACATGTCGAGAGTTTTAATTGCAGATCAACTTTCAAGTACCTCAGGTTCAAGGGACGCCCCTGTCCAAAGTGTCAGAACGTTTCCTTACCAAGGAAAGCAATTTTAAAGTGCAACTCTAGGGCATGGTTCCACTGTCTAATGGCATGGAAGGGGCATCCTTCACCAATGGCTAGGGTATTTGGATGCACCTGGCTTCCTGGTTTTTGGCTTCAGTTTTGCTTCAGATCAGCTGATTGCTTGGCTAATTATAGAGTAGCCGGGCTTCGTTCATTTCACAAACACACGTTATTCAGTTCAGTATGACAATGGGTCATACCGGTACCTTCATCGGTATCGAAACGTTGCTGTCTGGGGAAACGCTGGATTATTGCCTTAATTTTTCCCCTTGCCTTTGGCCCTTCCTCTCCCCCCCCCCTCCCTTTTTCGCGTCCGAGCTCGTGCCTGCATGCGCGTGTGTGCCTGCATGGGCGCGCGCGCGCGGGGGTGTGTGTGTGTGTGTGTGTGTGTGTGTGTGTGTGTGTGTGTGTGTGTGTGTGTGTGTGTGTGTGTGCGCCTGTGCCTGCCTGCCTGCCTGCCTGCTGATTTTGGATTGGATTGGGTGTATCCATATGGGGTGCACCTGTGAGGTGTTTTTTGACAGACCTTATGACAATGGCTTGGCACCCTTGGAGCTGGCCGAGTTGGGAATTGTTGTTGCACGGCGGGCTGTTCAAGTGAAGGAACTTTTGTACAAATATTGGAGGTCGAAAGCCTTGCAAGACTATGTAACGTTGCAACTCTCAAAAGAGCATTATCAAGCTGCCTGTTTCTAAGAGTGTCAGGTTAGGCAGGGGCCTGATGAGGTCTTGATACTACACATTGATGCAGATGCTTTGCCCCCCCCCCCTTTTCTCCTCCCTGCCTCACCCTGCCCCCCTCCCCTGTCTCCTCCCTCTCCCCTGTGTGTGTGTGTGTGTGTGTGTGTGTGTGTGTGTGTGTGTGTGTGTGTGTGTCTGTGTGCGTGTGCGTGTGTGCGTGAGCGTGCGCGTGTGTGTGTGTGCGTGCGTGTGCGCGCATGCAGGTGTGTGTGTGTGTGTGTGTGTGTGTGTGTGCGTGTGTGTGCGTGTGTGCGCGTGTGTACTGGATATGATTCTAGAGGGATACATGTCGAGAGTTTTAATTGCGGATCAACTTCAAAGTACCTCAGGTCTAAAGTGTCAGAACGTTTCCTTACCAAGGAAAGCAGTTCTTCAGTGCAACTCTAGGGCATGGTTCCACTGTCAACTGGCATGGCAGGGGCATCCTTCACCAATGGCTAGGGTATTTGGGTGCACCTGGCTTCCTGGTTTTTGATTTCAGTTTTGCTTCAGATCAGCTGATTGCATGGCTAATTATAGAGTAGCCAGGCTTTGTTCATTTCACAAACACACGTTAATCAGTTCAGTATGACAATGGGTCATACTGGTACCTTCATCGGTACCGAAGCGTGGCTGTCTTGGGAAACTCTGGATTATTACCTTAATTTTTCCCCTTGCCTTTGGCCCTTGCTCCCCCACCCCCCTTTCCCTTTTTCGCGTCCCAGCTCGTGCCTGCATGTGTGTGTGTGTGTGTGTGTGTGTGTGTGTGTGTGTGTGTGTGTGTGTGTGTGTGTGTGTGTCTGTGTCTGTGTCTGTGTGTCTGGCTGGCTGGCTGGCTGGCTGCCGGGCTGCCTGCTGATTTTGGATTGGATTGGGTGTATCCATATGAGGTGCACCTGTGAGGTGTTTTTGACAGACCTTAGGACAATGGCTTGGCACCCTTGGAGCTGGCCGAGTCGGTAATTGTTTTTGCACGGCGGGCGGTTGAAGTCAAGGAACTTTTGTACAAATATTGGAGGTCGAAAGCCTTGCAAGATTATGTAACGTTGCAACTCTCAAAAGAGCATTATCAAGCTGCCTGTTACTGGCAGTGTCAGGTTAGGCAAGGCCCTGATGAGGTCTCTGATACTACACATTGATGCAGATGCTTTGCAAGACGTTCAATGGGAAGTTCTCGGCGGATGTCTGGCTCTCTTAAGACCATGCCACACATTATACAATTGTGTGCATTTTGCACAGGCAAGAATATATATGCTTATACCTATGATGAATTTAAACCCTGGCTGGTTCAGAAGTCTGTTTAACAATTCCATTTTATCCCCCTATCGTGAACGTACCTTATGGCACCTTCGAGTACAAAAATAACCAGCATCGCAAGACTGGTGCACAAGTGACAAGATGAGAATGTTGCTATTAGTGTAGGCCCTTGATCAAGCTCTGACAAGACACCTATTTTTCTATAATACATTGGAGCGCGCACACGTGTGTGTGTGTGTGTGTGTGTGTGTGTGTGTGTGTGCGTGTGTGCGTGTGCGTGTGCGTGTGCGTGTGTGCGCGCGCGCTCGTGCGTGTGTGTGTGTGTGTGTGTGTGTGTGTGTGTGTGTGTGTGTGTGTGCGTGCGGTCGCGCGGTCGTGGGATTGGGTGTGTGTGTGTGTGTGTGTGTGTGTGTGTGTGTGTGTGTGTGTGTGTGTGTGTGTGTGTGTGTGTGTGTGTGTAGTGACACAGTCCTAATGATCGCATCCACGATATCCCCCAGAAAGGATCTACATATACGTTTAAGTTAGAAAAAAAAAAAAAAAAAAAAAAGAATATCCTCTAACCGCACACCATGCATCCTACATGCATTACAGTTACCCAGGATTGGGGAATATGAATGGAAAGGAAGAGAAGTTCCGAAGGGTGGCCCCAGGACGAGATTGCTCTGCGGTGGGTTTGGGGTGAAGTTTTGAGGGGAGGGCCGGGGGTGTGGGGGTAGGTTACGTCCCTCCCCCTGGGGGACCCCTATGTTTTACTTGACGAATCCCCATTGATCCCAGAAGGGGGCCAACGCCATCCGAGTCGGATGATCCAACCATTTCAGATTTCCTCGGACAATGCATTGCTTGCCCTCCATGACTATCTTCTTGAAAGACTGATAAACAGTCTGGGCATGCGACTGTAGTATCAACGCAAATGCGGAAGGCGGTGCAGCAGGTCGTCTGGGACACTGGTGCTCCCGAGGGCATTCACCTAGTACAATGCGATAGATGTTCTGAAAATCAGTTGAGACAGTGTTCGAATTTGCTGCTTGGTACCCTTGAGACGCAATGGAGAGGTGTTCAAAGCGTTGTTTAAAGGAACTTCAAGGGGGTGAGCATGCCTTCACACCAATATGTATCAAAGCATGGACCCTATTGTGGTGGAATTGGAAATCAAGTTTCAACGAGAGCAATTGGTAGAGGTGTGGAGATCATGAACGCGCGACGTAAGGGCTTCGATGTTACAACCGTTCTTGCTGCTAATAACAGGGTCTGTGGGAAAGGGTTTTTTGATTCAATTGTAATGGGATTTACGGAAATTTTCAATTTGTCAATCAATCCACCCATGATGAAAACCTTGAGAAATAAAGCAGTAATATGCCACATTTAAGATGTTTTAAAAATACTTCAAAATGCATGTACCATCCAGCGTTGGCACAGTACGTTGGACTAGTCACATGAGTTGAAGTGAGTTGTATTGTGTTACAGAATTTGTGTACAAATCTCTCCAATCTGCGGTCCTTGTTTAATTTCAGCAGCCATATAGGTACAAATCCAGACCCACTTCATGAAACACAGACAACCAGTCGGCCCGTGTCGCATTAATGCACAATATTGTCTTGGATGTGTTTTGCAGAACGTCCAGGGAATTCATATCTCTTCGTTGAGGTAGCCGTGACAGCCGAATGACTCGCAGCGGCTGCAAGCGGCCCAAGTCAGCAGGACAGAGCCAATCCATTTCAAAGTACATGTGCCATGGGTTTACCATTTCCATACACTCCAAGGGATGATGATGAGCTAGAAGGCCGTCCAGGGATTGAGATATCAAAGAACATTGAACAGTTGCAACTGTACAATGTTTGGATAACCAAATTGGGTTGATGTAGATGAGCCCAATTGGATCACCCCAATTGGGTTGATGTAGAAGAGCTTTTTGTTTGGATACTCCAGGGATTTGTTAGTGTGCTCCATTGCGAGTGAGTATCCAGTGTGGATTGCTGCATTGGCTTTCTCAAAGATGACTTGATTTGGCGGCAATTCTCACGGGACAGGCAAGGTAGTATTAGGAGGTAAAGGGATATGCGCTGCAGCGGCTTGTGTTTCCTTGAATGGCTCCTTGTACGACGTCTTCGTGCGACAATGTTGAACATTGACAGCTATGATCTTCAAACGCGTTTCTATTGTTGTTGGTGGTTGAGGAAGTGCCTTAAGGCGTCGTGATCGCAGCGTAACATTTGGTATCAAGGGCTCCATAATAATAGTTAAACATTAGCACGTTGTTCTGCTGGGACGATGTTACTGCTCCTTGTCATATGTTCCATCTCTTTCCGCATTCCATAGATCCGGCGGGGTAGTTCTCGGGCTCCAGTATCCAAAATAGTCTCCCTCTTATTCATGCACTTCCTCGTTAAGGCAGTTGCGTTCCTCAGCGTTTGTCTGATGGTGTTACATATTTCATGAACCTTCTTAGAAGCACCAAAGGCTTTACCTTTCACAGCCATTGTGGAAACCTTGGCAGATATCTCGTTCATGATCATGACGTTTTACCCAAGAGGACGTCATCTTGGGTAAAACACTACCAATTGTTGCAAAATCTGTGAGTCCAGCGTAAACAAGACCTCGCACCACAATACTATCTGGTGGGTCTGCTTAAATGCTAATATATTCATTTGAACCAAAATTGCACTTTTGAGTCAGATCCGTCTCGCGTGAGAGGGATTAAATCACGTGGCGCGACAATATTGTGTCCCTTATCTACTATTAATGTGTCCCTTATCTACCGTAATGCATACAAGGGCTTGAAATGTGTGAAGGAAAGCGCTCCCGGTAAAGCCAAATGACAGGGAACTACCCATGACTGATTAAAACTTTCCTAATTAGGAAAGTTTTACGATACCCAGCTAATAAGCTGGGTATTGAAGACTGTACATGTCCAGGGAATGAATGACATGTCCAGGAATGTTCATCCCGGTGTGGTTTTATTACATGTATTACTCAGGAGTCCCCCAGTTGCCACTTTATACATTTAGGCCGATGTGGGTCTTCCTCAGAACAATGGTCTTTCTATAAATGTTCAAATGCAGGGATATAAATAACATGTGGCAAGCCTGGGTCTTTCACCTGTTCGGCATCAAGTGTGCAATCAATCATAACAGGCCAAGGAAAAGGACCAGTACACGTTGGTAAGTAGTGCCTGGTCTACAGAACTACAGAACGTAACAGGCACTAAATGATCGTTACACGCAAGCTAACATAACACTGTTTGGCCTGCGAGCCTGTACAGGAACTTAACATTTACGTAAGGTTAAGTATACACACTACATTCTGTTATGTATACACTGGCGTTTTGATCGATGTGATAGCGCGTAATTACATCATAATGAGGGTATATATGGATGCACTTATGGGTGGGAGGATTGTATCCGTAATATATCCATAAACATCACGGATGTATCACTGTCCTTTATGCAGCCCTCTCACCCCGGCCCCCACCTTACACAGACAAGTACAGGCATTTATCTATCCTCCAAAGGTTGGCAATGAAGTCACGTAGCGAGTGAAGTACAGAAGCAAAAATATGAGAACTCTCGCATTGGGAAGTCAAGCAAGAGAGGCAATCATCCCTCAGTATCATAAGCAGTGGATAACAGATTCAAATCCCCAAAACTTTATTATACTGATTGGGGGCAACCCCAGGTGTAGATACATAGGAGATTCCTGCCGGCAGAAAAACCTTTGGGACTCATTCTGATCGTATTCAGCCAGTTTTTAAAACGTTTAAGACGTGCCAGCAGCGTGCACGCGTGCGTACGTGGCCAGGCATGATACGTAGCATGTGTACCTGCACGCATGTGTGCGCAAGCTATGTGTACATGTGTACATGTCCACCTTTGGTAGCTCACGTCCCCGCAAAATCAGTGCATGACCATGCTTTCTTGGAGAGACGTGTGTTTTAAGGGCTAACCCTCATATCAAGCGATGTTGGGGGGCCGAGTTGGACTCGAAGTCAGTCCCCCGTCACATGTGATGTCGGGACCTGACCCATCTGGCGTACCGTGCAGACCCCGAGGTCTTGTACCTCGATGTAGGACAACGGAACCAGGGCCAAGGCTATAGCGCTAGAGAGGGAAGAAGATACATTAACAGATGGATACCCTGAATTATCATTCACTATTGTAGGCACAGCCCACCAGTGTAACTGGTATATGGCCTTACACCTAAGTGCAATACCGATGGTTCCCTATCTCTTCCTTTCCTTAGCGCTTCCAGCGCTATCCCAAAACCTCAATGCGTTGCGTACGCTCAGTCCTTGTTCCGGAACGTTCCGTTGATCCGCTGGCATATTATGGAGAGTATAAATACTATATCACTAAGCCATCATTAATGCATCGTCAGAACATGCATCAATTTCAAAAGAACCCCACTGTGCTTCTATCGCTTACAAAACGCTTCCCCAGCATACAGTCTTCATTTAGTCCATGAAGGGATTATCCGTGTCCACATGCGCAACCAACAATTTTTCCATTGATGTCCATCGCGGTGTTGTAGCTCCTCTTGTTCATCATATCCTTCGTTTGTGTCCCAAGTAGTACTTGAAGAGCTGGTTTCATTCTCAGTGGTTGTAGCATCTTCTGATCAAGTGCCCTCGACATAAATAACTTCGGGTAGCATGAGTACCGGTATCGCACGGCCCCCTGGGTCCTCTGGCTCCTCGCTGGGTATTTGTGTGATGCAGTATCGGTTACTGTCGCTGTTTGCGGGCATGACGAATGTATATATATATATATATATATTTATAGATTTGCACTGCCGACAAAGATATCAATGGGGATGACAAGTCCATCAACGTCTACTAGGAATCTCCGGTTTTAACCCCATGGTGCACTCTCAACGTTGAGAGTTAACTTCTCATCTTCACTTGAGTATTTCAGCCTGGAAGCCTCAACATGATCCAACATGCCTATCTGACGTGCGGCGGAGTGCGAAATCATGGTATTCGTTGCTCCAATAGGTCTAGACACCTGAAAATCTGCAGTGTCAATTGCAACGCAATCTGCAGTGTCAGTTGCAACGCAATCTAGTGAACACTACCGTTGCCACTGTGCCGGCCATACAAAACAATACTATATTGAAGATGGCATCATTGACACTTCAGATCTGATCAATTTAGGGTTCAAATGCGGTTTATACACTTGCAAGGAGTCTCGTCCCTGACTGTTGTGAAAAATCTCTTGAGACATACGAGTTTAATTAATTATAATAGCTGAAGTACACATTTTAATTTGTGCCTCGTTTCATATTTTCCTTCGCGGGTTCTACAGCTAGCTAGGAGGAGACACAACGGGGGGATGCTGGTCCTCATCATCGCCACCACCATGATCATCATCATCACCATCATGGTCACCAGCACCATCATCATCATCATCAACGTCCTCGTCCACATCATCCTCATCCACATCAGCCCCCGTCCTCCTCCTCCTCCTCCTCCTCCTCCTCCTCCTCCTCCTCCTCCTCCTCCTCCTCCTCCTCCCCATCAACGTGTGCATCATCATGTTCCTGTTCATGGGCGTCCATCCAAATCATGATCCGACCCTAAACTTCCTTGTCGTCAAGCACTTAGTACGGTTTTACGCATGTGATCACATTGCGATATTGCGTAGCCTTGTTATATTTTATCCTTGTTAACGTTTACCGTTATTGTTGCTGTTGCTGATGCTGCTGTTGCTGCTGTTGTTGCTGCTGTTGCTGTTGTTGTTGTTGCTGTTGTTGCTGTACATGTTCTTGTTCTTGTTCTTGTTGTTGTTGTTATAACACCAAATTAGGTGCTAGGTGTTAAATATCCTATAGCAAGGTGTTATTTTAAAGAACATATACACAACAAACGTTAACACAAGCAAATTGCGGCCTTCAGTTTGGACTCACTTGTATGACTACTGCCGGTCCACGTGTGCGGCGGGCCCGGGGCAGGGGATTAACCGTTCCTTGCTTTGTAAGATGTGACCATCTTTTTTGGCAACCCCTTGCACCGCGGTCAAGGATTCTGCCTAAAAGAAATAGTTTCTCAATGCATGAAAGAGCTGCTATGGCATCGTACGGTCAGAAATGTAAGAAAAGGCAAAATCTTAAGCAGGTAAATGTGACACATCAAGGCCATCATGATTGCAGTTAGTTTCAATAAAGATTTGTTGGACAATAAACTTCTCCGCTGCGGGGAGAATTAGCTTTCTTCCCGGCGGGTGGTTCCTGACAAATTTGTGGAGACGCAAGCTAAAAGTAAGTTATGTACTTGGTGTCAAAATGTATAGCAATGTTATGGTTTCGTATAAACTCTCATGAAAAAGAAGAGTTCATAAATCATCCCTCTGCCAAGGTCTGTATATGAGGTCGATATCTAACATTACGCTTACAAGCCGTCGTGCTGACTTTAAATCTAGTAAAGCGGCAGCTGTATTAAGAAAGCGGTGACAGTACAAGACCGGTTACAATAATCTCGACTGCGCAATTATCATTTCATTGTGCCAGGCACCATGTACAATTCGGCACGGAATACACGTTAGTCTGTAGGGGGACGCCGGGCCAGGGAGGATGGGGCACAGGATTTACACACGTACCTACTTGCTCCCAATTACGAAGTAAGGTTGTATCTTCACGCCACTTAAGAGCTTTTATTGTTTTTATTAGCCTATCGTCCTGCTTGGAAGCAATCTCAGTCAAATCACGAAAGTTGGTATTAACACCAATTGGCGATGGAAACTTTAAAGTAAAAATAAGCTTTAGCATTCAGACTCACAGTTTATCACGTTCCTGAGTCCTGTTGCTGGAACACACAAGGCCAATTGCATACCTCTTCGTGAGTCCAATGTCGACTACGGGGGCGCATCAAGAATTTTCCAGATCCGAAATCCTCATCAGCGTGCTCATCCTCATCAGCGTGCTCATCCTCCTCTTTCTCCTCCTCCTCCTCCTCCTCCTCCTCCTCCCCATCAACGTGTGCATCATCATTTTCCTGTTCATAGCCGTCCATCCAAATTCATGGATCGACCCTAAACGTCCTTGTCGTCAAACAATTAGTATGGTTTTACGCATGTGATCACATTGCGATATTGAGTAGCCTTGTTGTATTTTAGCCTTGTTAACGTTTATTGTTATTGTTGCTGCTGTTGTTGATGTTGTTCTTATTGGTGTTGTTGTTGTTATTGGTGTTGTGCTTGTTGTTGCTGTTTTTGTTGTTGTTGGTGTTGGTGTTGGTGTTGTTGCTGTTGCTCTTGTTGTTGATGTTGTTGATGTTGTTAACGTTTATTGTTATTGTTGCTGCTGTTGTTGATGTTGTTCTTATTGGTGTTGTTGTTGTTATTGGTGTTGTGCTTGTTGTTGCTGTTTTTGTTGTTGTTGGTGTTGGTGTTGGTGTTGGTGTT
Source organism: Botryococcus braunii (assembly GCA_002005505.1). Taxonomy (NCBI): domain Eukaryota; kingdom Viridiplantae; phylum Chlorophyta; class Trebouxiophyceae; genus Botryococcus; species Botryococcus braunii. The sequence goes on from KV908431.1 coordinate 369,705, forward strand.
GTTGTTGTTGCTCTTGATGTTGCTGTTGTTGTTGATGTTGTTGTTGTTGGTGGTGTTGTTATTGTTGTTGTTGTTGTTGTTTGTGCTGCTGTTGCTGTTATTGCTGTTCTAACACCAAATTACAGGTGTTAGATATCCTATAGGTGTTAGATATCCTATAGAAAGGTGTTACTTTAAAGAACACTTACACAACGAACGTGAATACAAGCAAATTGCGGTCTCCAGTTTGGACTCACTTGTATGACTCCTGCCGGACCACCTGTACAGGTGCGGTAGGGCAGGGGATTAACCATTCC
>KV908431.1:375000-382500 GCA_002005505.1 Botryococcus braunii
CCTGGGCTTGCACACAACCCTCGTGTTGCCATTCTCAAATCCTGGTGGTTGGGTCACATAGACCTCTTCCTCCAACTCTCCATTGAGAAAAGCCGTCTTGATATCCACTTGGTGGATCTCAAGATTCTGTGTGGCAGCCACTGCCAGCACAGCCCTCCTTGCCCCATAGCTGCTGGTGGGTGCAAATACCTCCCCAACATCTATCCCAGGGATCTGTCTACACCCTTGGGCAACTAACCTCGCTTTAAAGCGAGTAACATTCCCATGTGCATCAATTTTAGTGGAGAATATCCAATGGACAGGAATAACTTTTTGTCCATGTGGTCTGTCCACATACTCTAGAACCTCATGGGTATCAAGGGAATCCATCTCTTCCCTCATTGCTTGTTGCCAAAAATCCCACTGAGGGGAGCATTGGGCTTCCCTCAGGTTAGATGGCACGTGAACCTTTCCCAGCTTGACATAAGGTACATTTTGTACCTTATGCTGAGACTCTGCAGTACTGTCAGCACTCCTGGGACTGTTGTCTTTTATATCCCTCTGATCCTGGTTCCCAGAATAAGGTACATTTTGTACCTTATGTTGAGATCCTGCAGTACAGCCAGAACTGCCAGAGCCCTCCCCAACTCTCTCTCTTGAACTGTCAGACTCATGCGCTCCACCATTACAATCTCTCACCTTTCTCAATGCAGGTGGAAGCAGCAGCTCTCTCTCTCTCCTGGACTCACACCAAGGTACACTACTCTGACTTTCCTGAGCTGCGCCTACTGTGTCAGGCTGCACCCCATAAGCATGACTGGTTCCCAGCTCAACTTGGCTACGTGCTTCCCCTGCTGCTGGCACTTCTAGCCCACTACTCTTCTCGCTAACATCTTCTCCAAGCATAGCCTCCCCTGTCTCAACCTGCCTCTGCAAATCAGGGAGACCTACCAAGGGTGGCTCACTCACAAGTACCTGGCCTGACCCAGGGTCATGCATGGGGACCCCTACTGAGTCCCTCCTAGCCTGGCGCTGTTCATAACGCTGATCCCTTGTGAGGGTGGTTCCTGGGGGAAGTCTATGTTGAGACTTCCCCTGGAACCTGACCCCCTCCTGCATCTTCTGCAGTTTGTCCAGCTGCGAGTGCGCTTCAGCACCCCCCCGAGCTAAATTTTGAAGATGGCCCAGCACTGACCATGACTGCTGTGAGGTCTCTGAAGTTGCAGGGGAACCATCCTGGCTGCTGGGGGCTCCAGCCACAGGTCCGACTGAGCTCCTCAGCCTGCTGGGATCCTTTGGAGAGCTGGCAGTGGTAGCAGGAGATCCAGTGGGCTTGCACTCCACCACTGGGTCATCCTCTGCTTCCCAAAAATTCACGGGAATGGCTGTTGGTGAGCTGGGGACATTGGAATTGCCTCCCCTGCCCTGCGAGGACGCTCCTGAGAGCCATTGAGAGGATCCAGGTTGCACCTTAGACATACCCACTCTCTCCCCTCCTCTCAAATGCTCAAGGAATGTAACATCCCTGCTCTCTTTCCATACACCATTGCCTACGTACACCGTATAGGCCTTGGACTGTGGGCAATACCCAGTGAACATGCCTGGAATGGTCTTTGGTCCAAATACAGACCGCTGACCTGAGGGAATGTGAACATGTGCCACACAGCCCCATGTGCGCAAGGAAGCAACATCAGGCTTTACCCCATAGAACATCTCAGTAGGGGTCAGAGGCCTGCCTGTGGTGGGGCCCACGTTGTACAGCAGGGTGGCAGACTCCAGTGCCTCCTTCCACAAGGAAGGGTCTGCTGCGGCGTGCACCAACAGGGTCCTTGTGCGCTCCTTCAGAGTCCGATTCATGCGCTCAGCAAGTCCATTTTGCTGAGGCGTGGATGGAGCTGAGGTCTCCATTTTAGTGCCCTGCTGAGCACAAAATTCTTTGAACTGCTGATTCAGAAATTCTGTCCCTCTATCAGATCTCACACACTTCACCACTTTCTCATGAAATGTCTGCCAGTACTTCAAGAGCTCAATGAGGGCCTTGGGAATGGCTTCTTTCGACTTCACTGCCAATGAGGCTATCAGGTGGGATTTTTCATCCACCACAGTAACCCAAAAACGCTCTCCCGTGATTGCAGCTGGTGAAATGGGACCCACAGTGTCCACATGCACTCTATCTAACACACTCTCTGCAGGCCTAGAGGAAGCTGGAAAGGGGGGCCGAGAATGTTTCCCTTGTATACATGACTCACACTGGGGAGAACACTCTGAGCATGGAGCAAGGGACACATTGATCCCAGTGACCAGGTCTTCGTTGTCCAACCTTGTCATACTCTTAACCCCAGGATGCCCCAACCTTGCATGCCACAGTAGTCGATCTGTACACACGTGCCCTTTCCTGGCATGATACGAGGCAACATGAGGACTGGACTATGGCTGCGCATCATGCTGGCTCTTGACGGGACACACCCATTCTAAAAAACAGCCCTCGCTCTCTGGCTATCTTACCAGACCAGCCTGCTGGGCCTTTCATGGTCGTGTACCCACCTGCACTGTCAGTGAGGAATGATGCTCCATCCTGAATGGCTCCTGTGACGGAAATCAGATTAGTATGTGCAGTGGGCACACACTGCACATTATGCAGCCAAAACACCTCTTGTCTGGCATTGACCAGACACATAGACCCAGTTGCAACTATCCCTCCTTTGGCGTCAGAAGTGGCCAAATGAAGAGGGAGGGGTTGGGCATGCTTGACTGGGTTGTGTAGTAAAGACAGATCATTTACAAGGTGCACCGATGCACCACTATCTATCAGCCACGAGGTACTGCAAGCCCCATGAGACGTAGGGGTAAGCACATTCAACGAAACGAACATAGGCTCACCAGCACCTGGAGGAGGTGGTGGTGGGAGATGCCAGCCTGGGAAGAAGGGGAAGATAGTGGACACAGATCCAGGAGCATGTGAGGGTGACACGGGAGGGCCTCCTCTGGACTGGCCAGCATCCCACCAGCTGGCTTGTTGCTGAGGAGCTCCAGTGCCCCACCACGCAGCTGGTCCCGCACTTGCAGCTTGCATTGTGCCACGTAGAGCTTGCAGCCTCTTCAGTTCCAGGCACTCCCTCCAGAAATGTCCCATCCCGTTGCAGAAGCGACACGCCAGTTCCTCCTTTGGCCTCCTGCCACGTCCAGACCCTCGCCCCCTGCCTCCAGCGTTGTGAGCAGAAGGGCCATAGGGGGCCTGACCATGAGCAGGTACTCCAGCCCCCACTCCTGGTGCTGCTCCAGCGCCCGGTGCAGCTCCAGCGCCTTGGGGAGGCCCAGGGATTCCACCCTGAGCTGGCACGGCTGCTGCTGCTGCTGCCATAACTGCTGCAGCTGATGCTGTGACTTGCACTGACTCTGCCAGCGGGATATCCTGGTACTCCAGGTTCTCAATGGCAGTGAGGATCGTCTCCAGCTTGTTGTAGGGGTCTGACTTGGCGGAGGTAATTGCCCAAGCGTCGTTCTGCAAGACTGCAGGTAGTCCCTTATACATATACCTGCAGATCTGGCGGTCGCTCAGCTGATGGTTATTGGCCTCCAGGGAGGCGGTAATACTGATGACTCGGTGGCACCATTCTTGCACTGTCTCTCCCTTTACCATGCCTTGTTTGAGCCCCTTGATCCACTTCTCGTTGATTTCCCTGTCCTTCCCTCCAGTGCAGCGGTCTGCCATCCACTGAATGAAGTCAAAAGCGCTCCCCCGCTGTTTGACTTCGTCGTGCCACATGGACGGGACAGACTGCAAAATGAAATGTTTTACTGCTGCGTTCTCTGCGGTCTTAGGCATAGCTGTCTCCAACGCTCCCATTGCTCCTTTTTGCATTGCGCAGGACTCCAGCTCTTCACGCCAGGCCCTGAAATTAGTGCGATCAGCCTTCAGCTGCGTAGACATCTTGGGATTGGAGGAGTTCATCGTGTATGCATACGAGCTGGCTGCAGTGCCTCCAGTGGTCTGTCCTGACTGTCCAGCTCCTGAGGAGGCCGTGCTGCCTCCTGCTGGTGTTGCCATAGTCTCTGTACTGCTGGGATTACTTTCAGAAACCTTGCTTTGGGAACGAGTTTGAGGTCTGGTCATACACTTCACTTGCTCTCACAGCGTTCAGCCTGACACAGCTGGTTTAAGTATACCCTTCCGGCGTACACCACAGCACTTTCAAGTATTCCACCCTTTCGAGGTCTAGCATGTACCCTTAATATGCAAGATATGCAAAATATTCTTCAGCAATTCAATTGCCTGACCACCCGGACCTACTGACGGTCTCACGACAACGACGACGGGTGATAATCTCAGGTCACTTCACGGAAATAAACTTCTCAAGATATTGAAGACTCTGTCGGTAGGCCTTCTGAGTGAATATCCAGTTGTTCCTTTTTTACTTCTTCTTGCCGTCAGGCGAGTCCGTGGAAAACCCAGTACAGATGCATCCGATGATGCCATGCACTCCTGTCTGCCCCTGGCTCAGCTGGAAGGGCGTGGGCCCATAACCTGTAAAAAGGTTATGGGCAGCGGCGTATCCTGTAAGCAAGCAGACAGGTCGTAAGTTCGTGCCTCTCCAGCTACAGTCCTTGACGACTGTCTGTTCTTTAGACACATGCCACTGCATGAACAAGACTGGCATCCTTATGTGCCCAGTATCTTTCCAAACCAGTTGCTCGACTATGCGGTGATCGCAGCTTTAATAGTCCTTTTACACTAACGCGTAATCTAAATCAGATTGTACCTTATGTTCGAAATAGACCTCATCCGAACGTGTCTTGAGGTACCTTATGTGGATAGTGGACCCGTATCCTAATAATGTACATTTGAAGATCACCTAAAGCACGAGGCATTCTATAATGTATGTTCACAACTCAACAATAACCCCATTGCCTTCTGATCAGAGTTGAGGATTAGTCAACAGATCTAGACAACAGGCTTGACAATGCACTGTTACGCGCAAAGATAAAATGCAGATCGCATTGAAACTCATCTTAACCATATTACTTCCCATGAATAATACATAAGACCCCCCTGGCGTGAAGGCAGGCACTGGGAAGATGATGCATCACAATTCGGCACTGTAGGCTCACCATCTATCTTGGGAATCCATGCCTCTATTGTGCATGCAAAGACAGGCTCACCATCTACTCTTAAACGGTGGGTCAAACAGAAAACTTGAAAATGGGTGTAGTATTGGGCGTGCTTGCACAGCACTTTCAACTTTCGAATTGGACCCCTTATTGCCGTTGTCGGAAACAAATTTACCCTCTCCGAGGGCCTCTCGTTTACTGGACCAGGCCCCGTTTGATCCCACAAGGGGGCCAACGCCATCCGCCCATTTCAAATTTCCTCGAACAATGCATTGCTTGACTTCCTTGACATTCTTCTTGAAGGACTGATAAACAGTCTGGGCATACCACTGTAGTATCAACGCAAACTGCGGAAGACGGTGCAGCGGGTTGTCTGGGACACTGGTGCTGCCGAGGGCATTCACCTTATTCAATGCGGTAGATGTTCTTAAATCACTTTTACACTTTGATAATAGTGAGTATACTAGTACAATATGTGGTCTCCACCGTACCTCTGTGTGTAGGTGTGGTTGGACTTTCTAGGGTCAGATATGGCCAGTATCTGAACCAGAATCCCGTGTACATGTAAGCAACACGTTGGTTTGTGTTTGTGTCATGTCAAGTCCCTATGTATGCAGCCAGACGCGTCTAAGTGTCATTCATCTTACAAGGAGTGTCAAATCCCTGGCTGTGTGGTAGAGGTGGCTCACAGCAACTTTCCAGACCTAGGTTTTGTAGACTGAATGATGTCCGGGAAATGTTCATCCCGGTGTGGCATCACGACACACACACATATATATATATATATATATATATATATATATATATATATATATATATATATATATATATATATATATATATATATATATATATATATATATATATATATATATATATATATATATATATATATATATATATATATATATATATATTGTTGAGTTGTGAACATACATTATAGAATGCCTTGTGCTTTAGGTGATCTTCAATGTACATTATTAGGATACGGGTCCACTATCCACATAAGGTACCTCAAGACACGTTCGGATGAGGTCTATTTCGAACATAAGGTACAATCTGATTTAGATTACGCGTTAGCGTGAAAGGACTACTAAAGCTGCGATCACCGCATAGTCGAGCAACTGGTTTGGAAAGATACTGGGCACATAAGGATGCCAGTCTTGTTCATGCAGTTGCATGTGTCTAAAAGAGCAGACAGTCGTCAAGGACTGTAGCTGGAGAGGCACGAACTTACGACCTGTCTGCTTGCTTACAGGATACGCCACTGCCCATAACCTTTTACATATATATATATATATATATATATATATATATATATATATATATATATATATATATATATATATATATATATATATATATATATAGGAGAGTATGCCAACGGAAGATATATTTATTCCGCTGTTCCGCTGGAACTGTTCCGCTGTTCCTCTATTCGTTATAAACCCTAACCCTTAAATCTAAAGATAGAACCAGCCCTATCCCACAACCTCAACGCTCAGTCCTTGTTCCGGAACGTTCCGTTGATCCGCTGGCATATATGGAGAGTATATATGCTATATCACTAAGGCCATCATTACTGCATCGTCAGAACATGCATCAATTTCAAAAGAACCCCACTGTGCTTCTGTAGCATTTCTTAGGGTATAATGCTCTAGTGGTCCTTGGCATTGCTCTTTGACTCGCCTTGTGATCTGGGTTCGCAGTACAACCTCGCTCAGGTAGTTCGCTCGGTTGCCCGACTACGCGTCTGAGGCAGTACAGTATAATTCAACCCACCCTGGGTTTAAGAGTAGGCTTGCGGATCAATCATGTAACACTCTTTCGGTGCTCACCACGAACGGCCTCATTGTCTCTAAAACCTCTTCCGCTCGGCTATCTTACAGCTTCTATCTCTTAAAAAACGTTTTCCCAGCATAAAGTCTTCATTTGGAAATTTCCTTTGAAGGGATTATCCGTGTCCGCATGCATAACAATTTCTCCATTGATGTCCATCGCGGTGTTGTAGCTCCTCTTGTTCATCATAATCTTCGTTTGTGTCCCAAGTAGTACTTGAAGCGCAGGTTTCATTCTCAGTGGTTGTAGCATCTTCTGATCGAGTACCCTCGACATAAATAACTTCGGGTGCACCACGTGGCATGGGTACCGGTATCGCACGGCCCCCTGGGTCTTCTGACTCCTCGCTGGGTAGTTGTGTGAGCGGTATCGGTTGCTGTTCTTGTTTGCGGGCATGACGGATGTATATATGTAGAGTTGCTCTGCCGACAAAGATATCAACGGGGATGACAAGTCCATCAACTCCTACTAGGAATCTCCGGTTGAAACCCCATGGTGCACTCAACTTCTCATCTTCACAGGAGTATTTTAGTCTTGAACCCTCAACATGATACAACATGCCTATCTGACGTG
>KV908431.1:385000-390000 GCA_002005505.1 Botryococcus braunii
CGTTTCCTTGTAGAAACACGTCAAACATATGCAAAATGGGTTCGGTTATGAAGGTTAAGTACACACCTGGCAACCAAAAAAACTGCGACGACGTCACAAATGTAAACTCCCCTAAGCAACTCACGTGCACAGGCAGCCTTCTGAACGGAAAGAACTCATTCGAATGGCAAGATTATACTTACGTAAGATTATATATTCGAGTTTTTAGTTAAAGGCCCACCAGAACTACTCTTTTGTTATAACTGACTTAATTAAGTCGTTTCAATGTCAAGTTGAAGAGGCCAAACAATCTCTATCACAAATTTCAAATTCTCTGCTTTATAATTTAAAGAACATATAAAAGAGCACATATATAGAACAAACTTTGCCATATATTTTTCAATTTTCCCTCCGCTTGTACACGAACCGGATATGCACTGGCACTCCCGGGGTTTCGGACTTATATGCGAGTTTCTAAATAGGTATTTAGGATGCTTTTTGTCCATTGCGGTAGAGCACTGCGGAGATCCGATATCGGATCGGTGATCGATCACAGGATCGGCTGAGCCTGTTTCGGCTATACAGACTGCGGCGAAAACAGAACGGAACAGGTATTAAATGATCGTAGCACGCAAGCTAACATAACACTGTTTGGCCTGCGAGCCTATACAGGAACTTAACTTTTACGTAACGTTAAGTATCCTCTTACGTTGTATTTATCTATCCTCCAAAAATTGGCAATGAAGTCATGTAGCGAGTGAAGTACATAAGCAATTATATTAGAACTGTTAGGATATAGCAAAGCGGAAGCGGTTTTAGATTCAGACAGGGTCTCGTGTCCCCGGAAAAGATGTTACATGAAGGATTCGCATGCCCGCTCTTAAACTCAGGGTGAGTCGCATTATAGTGTACTGCCTCTGACGCGTAGTCGGGCAACCGAGCGAGCTACGTGAGCGAGGTTGTACTGCGAACCTAGATCACAAGGCAAGTCATAGAGCAACTCCAAGGAACACTAGAGCATTATACCCAGGAAATGCTACATGCCCTCCCCCTTGGCATAAGCTATGAAATGGTGTTTGTGGCAATGGGGCCACAAACGTAAGACAGGGATATCACGAACTGTTGAGTTTTGAACATTATTATTGAATGCCTTGTGCTTCAAGTGATCTTCGTGTGTGCACTATTAGGATATGGGTCCATTGAGAACATAAGGTACCTTGAGACACGGTAGATTGTGGACGCTTTCCAACATAAGGTACAATCTGATCTAGATTACACGTTTGTCGGGTGAACTCTTAAGGCTGCCCCACCGGTGTGAATGCCAACTGGTTGTGAAAGATGCTGGGCATTTTCAGATGCTAGTCTTGTCCAACAGTTGTGCATGATACTCAGCAGACAGTCGTACGGACTGCAGCTGGAGTAACTTCGTCTTTTGACGACCTGTCTGCTTTGTACCGGTGCGGTGCGGCAGTGTGTGTTGTATCATTGTTGCTATTTGTGCATTCAAAGACAGGCGTACCACCTACTCTTTTCAAATCCTGAAAAGAGTGGGTCAGACAGAAAACTTGAAAATCGGTGTAGTGTTGGGCGTGCTTGCACAGCAATTCCAGCTTTCGAATCGGACTCCTATCTGCGTTGTAAGAAACAAATTTACCCTCTCCGAGGGCCTCTCGTTTACTGGACCAGGCCCCGTTTGATCCCACAAGGGGGCCAACGCCATCCGACCATTTCAATTTTCCTCAAACAATGCATTGCTTGACTTCCTTGACAATTTTCTTGAAGGACTGATAAACAGTCTTGGCATACCACTGTAGTATCAACGCAACTGCGGAAGGTGGTGCAGCAGGTTGTCAGGGGCACAGGTGCTGCCGAGGGCATTCACCTAATACAATGCGGAAGATGTTCTGAAAATCAGTTGAACGTGCTCGATTTGCTACCTGGTATCCTTAAGATGCAATGGAGAGGTGTTCAAAACGCTGTTTAAACGATTTTCGAAGGGGTGAGCACGGCTGCACTGCAATATGAATCAAAGCATGGACCCTATCGTGGTGGATTTGGAGATCAAGTGTCATAGAGAGCAATTGATTGCGTTACGGAGATCATGAGCGCGCGACGAAGCGCTTTGATGATACAACAGCCATTCTCACTGGAAAAAGGGTAATGTGTGCATGATCCGGCACACGCCGAGGTATTATATAAAAAGCCACAAGTACTTCCCGTTTCCCTCTGTAGTTACACAAGGCTTCTCTTTCTCCACCCAGCATAACCAAGCCCTCGAGGAACAGTACAGCCACGCACAGTTGCAGTCGAACGCTCCCTCATGGTTTGTTGGCTAACCCAACAAGCCTGTGGAACCTCGTGGGTATGAAGATAACACGATTTAGGTGGTGGTGCGACAATAGGTTCATTTCAACACTGTGATACTTGTGAGTATACTAGCACAATATGTAGCCTCCACCGTATCTGTGTGTGTAGGTGGGGTTGGAATTTCAAGTGTCAGATGTGGCCAGTATCTGAACCAGTATCTCGTGTATATGTAAGCAAGACGTTGGTGTGTGTTTGGGTCATGTCAAGACCCCGATGTATGAAGCCAGACGCGTTGAAGTATCATTCATGTCAGCGGAAGTGTCAAACCCCTGGCTGTGTGGTAAAGTTGGCTCACAGTAACGCCCTATGACAGACACGGACAAGTCCCTTTCACCCTTTCACAGTCACCTTTCACAGACACGGATAAGACCCTTTTGTAAACACAGTGTGAAGGTATTTAGTTCAGAAATTCTGGGCATAGTGTCCTCATGATCATTTTGTGATGCGAGAATTTCTCCGTTCTTACTGCTAATAACAGGGTCTGGGGGAAGCATGCTTGTTGGGTCCAAGTGTGATGGGGATTATGGAAATTTTCGGTTCATCAATCAATCCACCGTTGATCCGTTGGGAGAGTGTGTGAGGAAAGAGGTGCACCTTCTGCCAGGCATATTGATACGTTTATTGATCTCATGAAAACATGCCGAGTATTGACAGGGAAGAGTTCCAGGAAAAGTTTGGCTACGTGGAATAACCTTGGTGAAGCTGAGTTTTGGGCTTCAAAGTACGCTGCGTGGCCCTCAGACCATGTCAACCTCGAACTTAAGGTAGGACTGAAAAACTTTTCAGTCCTACAACATCTCTGCTCCTGCAACATTGTTAGTACCGAATCATGAGATCGTGCCATGGCAGTTGCGAATGGTTACATCAAGGCATTGGAAGGGACTCCCTTGATGTGAAGCTCTTCAGATACACTGCAGATGCTTCGCTAGCGGTAGGGGTGGGGATGCGGGCCCAATCCTGCACAGGACACAAGCTAGACGTTCTCTTGAAGCCACGCACAAACGGAGGACTTACTCGAACCTCAGTATTTGTACCGTCAAGCCCAATAGGCAACACGGTTTTGAAGCAATTTTTGGAATGCGTCATACAATGATGCAGAAGCAGGATGACACGTGTCCCAAGCATGTACGTGTCTCAAAAGCACTGTGCACGTGAATGGGACTATGGTAAGTCCCGGATGTATTTGGACATGCAACCCTCAAGGCAAGCGGCATTTCTAACAATAAAACACCTAATAAACATGAATACTGACTGTGAGCACTGCTCTCCACCCCTCTGACCTTACAGACATTTATGCAAAGGGGTACCCTTCGCAGGCCTTAAGGAAATCTTTCAGGCTGTCAGCATGTGCAGTCTGCTGCGGAAGACAGGGCTGTGCCAAAAGCAAGATGCCGCATTCGATGGATGCAAACTTAACTTTAGGGGATATCTATTTCACAAGGACAACATTATCAATGCCCATTTCGGTCGTCAGGCTCTCAAGGGCCCCGCTAAGCATATATACACAATTACCTAATAGCATTACTAACCTCGATACCTGGCCGCACCCTTTATAGGCACGTGCATGCATCTAGCTAGGAGCCGCGTAATACAAATAATATATGTCGGAAATGATAACGTGCAGAGAGCTAGGAGTTACCTTCAGCATCTTCAGCAACTCCCCCAAGTCTGACACTACCCTCCCTGTAACGCTGGACACCGAGCAGGAGCCCGCATTTGGGTCTTCCCAGTACAAAATTTCAAAATTCTGTACCTCGGCACGTGCGTGTACTTGCAGATGAAGCACGACTTCTACCAGGAAAAGTGTGCATGACCCGTCTCACGCGGAGATATTATCTTCTCTGGAAACCCGCATGTCTAAAGTCGACTTCGTAACATTGGGATAGCTCACCAAAAGCCCACATGGTGGGGCTCGTTTGGGGCTCGGTTTGGAACTGCTTGCTACTTGGGTAATATTACTAATATTGATAATATTAGAACCGAAGTATTAATACATGTATATGACTAATCACCAATAGTGTTCATCCCTACTCCCCCAGCTGCAGATTTCCCCAGCAGGTCTAGATCTCTTCCACGTGCCGGCTACATCAGTTCAACCTTACAAAAATAGACCCATTTTTGTAAGAAACAGTTTACTACTGTTTGACAGAAGTGAACTACTCCCCGTTTAATACCACCGCTTTCAGTGTGGTCTTGATACAGAATCCTATCCAAGAGTGCTACCTCATCCATTCCTCCTTCCAAGATGCACACGTTCATCCACAAGTACGTGGACCCTGCCTTGTACCAGCAGGGTACATCCTGGTACCGCAATATGGTACATTGTGTACTGCTTATTGCTTGGACCACCAAGGGCAGGTCAAGCCTGCAGCTGCAAAGTGAATTGGTGGAGTCATAACTCCGATCTCTCGAAGGTGCACACATTCTCCCACAGTGCAGACAGTCGACTTTGCAAATACAAACAATCGATCCTTGAGGACGTCCCTCAAGGGTGCACGTGCCTTGCTCGACTTCAGTACATAAGGTAGCTCATCCACTGAAACGCTGAGCAAGGCCTTGAGGGACTGTTTGGACTGTGACGAGGGGGGAGGGGCAGGCTGGAGGACCGAGATCGATCCCAAATTCCGGTACGCATCCCGATAATTACCTTATTG
>KV908431.1:395000-397381 GCA_002005505.1 Botryococcus braunii
GTCGTAAGCTGATGATGGGAGTGCAAAGGAGTTTTCAAATGCCAACGGTGACGGACAGGTGCTGATAACTGCAAGGGGGGGGGGGGGCATATATGTAGGGTGAGGATACATTGACAGGACTCACCATCATGGTTTTTGTCCAGCCTTGTGAAAAGGGCTGCAAACTGCACAAGCCAAGCACACTTTTAGAGGTCTTCTCTGCAACCTTAGGTCCTTTGTACTCTCTCTCCAAGAAGACTCAACTTCTGGTTTTTCCTCTTTCACAGATGAAAAATCGGAAATCAAAAACATCGTCACACAACAGCAAAAGGAACACACACACACACACACACACACACACACACACACACACACACACACACACACACACACACACACACACACCACACACACACCTCCAGAGAGAAAGAGGGAGAACACACACACACACACACACACACACACACACACACACACACACACACACACACACACACACACACACACACACACAGAGAGAGAGGGGGGTGGCGGCGGGGGGCTCGAGAGGGGGAAGGTAAGAAGGAACATGTTCCGGCTTGCAGGTTTGAGGATATAACTCTCCCTTGAGCATCAGTGCAACTGCCAAGAATCGCGCCGTACAAGAGAGACGTACCTCATTTCTCTCTAAGAGTTTGTCGCGGTTGGTGTCCAGGGCACTGAAAGCTCCTCTGGAGTCCTGCGACTGTGCCTGTGTCCGCACTACCATGCCTCAGGATTTCGGACACCCCGGTAGCTTCTCCCTCTCCTTTCACTGGTTGGGTTTTTGTGTCGTCGTGTTCGCTTTTGATGCTGCGCCTGCTGCAGGAGTAGTAGTAGTAGTAGTAGTAGTAGTAGTAGTAGTAGTAGTAGTAGTAGTAGTAGTAGTAGTTGTAGTTGTAGTTGTAGTTGTAGTTGTAGTTGTAGTTGTAGTTGTTGTTGTTGTTGTAGGAGGAGGAGGAGGAGTGGTAGTAGTGGTGGTGGTAGTAGTAGTAGTAGTAGTAGTAGTAGTAGTAGTAGTAGTAGTAGTAGTAGTAGTAGTAGTAGTAGTAGTAGTAGTAGTAGTAGTAGTAGTAGTAGTAGTAGTAGTAGTAGGAAGAGTAGGAGGAGGAGGAGGAGGAGCAATAGCAGTAGCGGTAGCTGTAGCAGTAGTAGTACGTTGGCAACACTATTGCTCGTCGCTTGTGCTACCCCTGCTCTTGTTGTCCTTGTCTGAGCTGCATTTTCATCCTAAGGGGTGTAGATTGCTAGATAGATGCTGGACGGCGTAGGGAGAACTCGATCGATCCTAAGGGCATCAGCCACGTCCTTGAAACAGGTTGAGGCATGCTGTGCTCAAACAATTCCACAATTCCACTTGATAATAGTGTGTTGAGTTCAAAGGTGATGGTCCCTCCCCCCCCCCCCCCCTTTCTCTTTGGCCTCCTCCCCTCCCCATTACAGGAGGAAAATGGTGCACGGGCTTCAAGGAGGTTTGAGTAAAGGTTTAAGGTTGATAGCTGTACTGATCCAATGCAAGCTTGAAATTTGTAGAAAAATTCCACAGATGTATTCGTCATCATAATTTGATTCGAGTAAGTCACCCGAGCATGTGTGAGAGGGCACCTCTTTGTTGGGGATCCCAAGAGGGGACACAAGAGCGTCTGTGGGTAATCAGGAAAGTTCAGGTAATTAGCCAACAAACTTACCGTTGCTTCATCCAACCGCACCAGCAGCAGCATCGTCGCGGCCAGACAGATGCTTCCACGACGGAAGCTTAAAATTCGAGGAATCATTCTACTGAGCTCCGATGACGTCCTGCTGAGAAACAATCAGCCGTTGGGAAGGCAGATGTCCGAGGAACGACTTCCAGCACTCCGGTTGGCCCGATGGATCCTCTCTCAGCGACGCAGCCAGCCCCCTGGTTCCCGCAGCAAAACAAGTTTCCACAGCTATTAAGTTTAAAATGGATAAAAAGTATGAGGGACACATACTGTTCAATCTCATCCACAGCGGAAGTACTAACCTAGGGGACAACGGCTAATAATATGCTGCCGAAAGTGCAAACTGCAGGAAAATAACGGGCAGGAGAGGGGAAGTCTGGAGCCCTCTGCTCAAAGTCTGAATTCTGGAAATTTGAGCATTTCCGTTTCGAAGGACCTCACGATTGCACGATCATGCCGGGCATGCTGCCACCACACAACAATTTGTGAGAAGAATTTTGACAGGCTTTGTGTACAGACTGGATTAAATCTTGCAGCAATACCCATGTTTTTCCTACTGATTTGTTTCCGACGGAGAGACTCGATCATGTGTGTATGTGGGGCGACATCCTACAGTGGATGTCCACTGTAGGTTCGCTGCATAACGGCAACAACACAGATATTCAACACCAATCCACGCCG
>KV908431.1:398641-406141 GCA_002005505.1 Botryococcus braunii
TACGATTATGCCAGATGCCGGCATTAAGAACCTCGAGCAGAGGTTCTGGATAGCATGGGAAGACCTTACTAGAGCTTATAGCAATCTCGGTTGCAACATGTCAATGATGCTCATGACAGAACTGTACTTAGCTTGCCTACCACCCCTCATCTCCTATGGATGTGAAGTCTGGGCATTCAGATGCTTTCAAGGCAGACAATTGTCTTCGGGAAAACCTAGTAGTATACCCCTATTGGATGCGCACAAGCGGGTCCTGGCTCAGATTTTGGGGGTGCGTCGGACAATCCCTGAGGAAATAATCAATTGTGAATTAAACATATTTTCTTTGTGGTCAACTTGGATCTTACGTATGGCCAGGTTTTGGAACAATATAGCGGCCATGAGACCTGATTCATTACACTACAAGGTCCTCATGCATGACATTAGGTTGGCAATAGTAGAAGGCCGAGAAACGTTTTCGGGTACCCTTATGCAACAACTTAAGAAACTAGGATACTATATAGCTGACCATGTGCGGTTTGATAGAGCCTTGCAGATTGACATTTCACAGGTAAAGGATCTGTTAGACCGTAAAAGTGACATGATATGGGATGACCTGGACATCTCCCCTCGCACTTGTGCATCCCCAAGAGCCTTATTCTGCAGATACCAAAGGTGGTTCGCACGTCCGCCTCATGTGCCACGGCGTAAGAGTGCGCTCAAACTCCACCTTCCTAATTGTACATTGCGGACCTTTATGCGATTTAGATTAGGGTGTCATGACCTTCCTATTGATAAAGGTAGACAACAAGGCATCCCTCGAGACCAGAGGATTTGCACGAGGTGCTCCTTAGAGCTCGTTGGTGATGAACATCATCTGTTGTTCACCTGTCCGGCTGTACAACATGTACGGCAACAATTTATGCATCTCTTTCAACAAAGGAGTCGATCTGTACAGACGTTTATGTGGCAAGAAGACCTTGAAGGGGTTGCCAAATTTGTGACTAGAGCATTGGAGAGCTACCTCACTCTCCCAGGTGCTGTGCGACCTTAGTTGGCTAAGATATGGGTCATTCATTGTACTGCCGTCCTCTTCAGCCCTAGTGGCTGGTCTTTGGATGTAATCTTCCTTCCTTCCTTCTTCAAATCAGAGGCTTTTCTCGTTAAATCAGGGCTTACTAATGCATTTTGCTCTGAAACCTCACCTACGCAGCACGACCCTGGCACGACTGCTTGAACGTGAGGAACACTGACCTGTTGTGGTATGTCGGCAGCCAAAGAAACCGACCGCATTGTGCTGCACATTTGGCGATCTTTTGCGAGGAAAAGGCACCTCAACCGTTCTGTCACGGGGGCGAAAGGAGAAAGGAGGCATCCTTGGTGTCGTGGGTACACCGATTGAACTCGAAGAGATCAAGGCCAGCTGGTCGGCTCATTTCTCAGAATAATGCACACAACAGATCCAGGTTTGTGCTGCCAAAGGATCCCTTGCAGGAATGGCCCGTGGGACCAGGGTGTGCAAGGAGATAAGACATCCGTAGAAGTGAAGTTACTAGTGCGCGCCAAATGGGCCAGCCAGCATGGTCGAATGAGCAAGGTTACACCCACCTTTCAAGCTCCCAGGAACACAAGTATTTTCCGCGTGTGCCCGGTCATGAACACATGAAGACATCTGAAGTCTTTCTCTCTCTCTCTCTCTCTCTCTCTCTCTCTCTCTCTCTCTCTCTCTCTCTCTCTCTCTCTCTCTCTCTCTCTCTCTCTCTCTCTCTCTCTCTCTCTCTCTCTCTCTCTCTCTCTCTCTCTCTCTCTCTCTCTCTCTCCCCCCCCCCTCTCTATCCCTCCCTCCCTCCCTTCCTCCCTCCCCCCCCCCCTCTCTCTCTCTCTCTCTCTCTCTCTCTCTCTCTCTCTCTCTCTCTCTCTCTCTCTCTCTCTCTCTCTCTCTCTCTCTCTCTCTCTCTCTCTCTCTCTCTCTCTCTCTCTCTCTCCCTCCCTCCCTCCCTCCCTCCCTCCCTCCCTCCCTCCCTCCCCCCCCCCCTCTCTCTCTCTCTCTCTCTCTCTCTCTCTCTCTCTCTCTCTCTCTCTCTCTCTCTCTCTCTCTCTCTCTCTCTCTCTCTCTCTCTCTCTCTCTCTCTCTCTCTCTCTCTCTCTCTCTCTCTCTCTCTCTCTCTCCAGGTTTGCCCCTGCGGTTCAATGAGAGCTGGCGTCTAGGGTTTTGGATTGGGACTCCCAATGGATCCCAGGACCTTGAGGGATGAGGCTGGTCCCATGTAGTGCCCAATCGTGCCGCTCAAACCACTTTTGTCTCCCCCCTGCTTTCCAAATGGGTCTGAGCAGTAGTAACAATCATGTTTCCTGCAACGTGGGTACTTTCCAACGGTTCCACGAACATACCACCATGCTTGTCCCAAGCCTTGAACTCCACTCATTCCACCCACGTGCTTTTCCCTTCCTTCCCTCCTTTCACATGTAGTCAAATCCTACCTTGTCTTGCCTATTGTGGGCGTTTTCGGTATCCTTGATCATGTAGTATGGCATGTATGCCTTGCAAGCCAATTAATGGGGGGATATGGAGTTCACTTCTACTGTAGGTGTATCGCCTCCAATGTTGGGGGAAATGGAGTGGTCATCCTTCACTTCTAGTGTAGGTGTATCGCCTGCATCCCCGCGATACAAGCCCGGGACAGCTGCCTGAGCCATTGCATGTTGACCAGAGATATCATGGCCATCATAATCAAGTTTTGGAGCTGCTCACGGTTTTGTTTCGATTCGCAAGGGGCGATCGAGGTATCAGCCCGGAAGTTAGTTGTAAGCACTGTGCAGTGTTCTGGTGTCGCGCCGACGGTTGCCGAGGGCAATTGGCTGGTTTCCCCTGGTCGACGAAAACAATAGTTGGTTTTCGTTGGCTAAAGTACTGTGATTCTGGGGACCCTTGCGTCCTCTTGAGCAAAATGGAGGGGACGGAAAAGTGAAATTTTGGAAAGACCTCGATCGAAATGCATTTCCTGGAATAGCAGCTAATTCTAGTTGAGTAGATGGTGGGAGTCTCCCAACTAGTTGGAATCATACAGGCGTAGGTAACGGTCTGCATGCTGAAAATTCCTCAAGATGATTCCCCCCAGCACAAGATCTAGACTCCCCAGTGGGGAGTCCCCACTATTTACAGGTTTGATCGTCGTTTGATCATCGGAGCAGTTTCGACGGAATTACGCAACACTAGAAAAATCTACTGCAACGGACGCGCAAATGTCGCGTTAACCGGTATTTGCCTACCACCCCAAACAACACAGGCTCCACGGCACTGATGCGACATTTCCGCAAATGTTCCCTCCTGCAGCATCCGACTGCCCTCCATACCATAACAAAATGTTTTGCAAGATGTGTAGTTAGTACTGTCTTGTGAAATGTCATATTCCTGGCCCTCGTGATTCATTCATAGTTCCTAGTTCATAGGTCCTGGATGTAGTATTTCCTTCCTTCCTTCCTACAAACTATGTGTGAAGCAAGAAACTATATACGTCTGTGAGGGAAATTGCAGAGTTTTGTACGGGGAGGTCTTGCAACACGCCGGGCTGAAGAACACAAACTAATGTAGGGACGATGTACTTCATTTGTTCTGGAAAGCAATGGCAATGCTTGATCTGGCAAAATGTGGCACATGATGAGTGAACAGGGCACAATCCTCTGATGAAGGTCGTGATTCATGTTCCGTACCATATTGTTTTATACAATATTGTTGGACTAATATCATTATTATTACTGATCAGTAACAATAATAATAATATTAACATTAATATTGTTGGATTAATCCAACCATGCTGATCATTCCTTTCTATTACTGATATTATTAATTAATGTTATTACTGATTAGTCCTTCCTATGCGTCTGCTACAGCTAGCTACACTGACTGGAATGGATGCAATTTTACAGTTAATGGCTTGTCAGCGAACTAGAAACTGGTGAAGTGGGATTTTGGCAAAGCGAAAAGTTGGGTTACGGTTGGGATGTGCTTTCACCTTTAACTCAAATTGGCGAAGTGGGGAGTTACATCTGTCCAACTGACTTACTTGGGCTTGCGGGAAGTGGAATGGTCGAAACTTGAAAGTAAATTTGAGATTGCCCAGCGACCTACTTGATAACCCCACGGCCAAACATTGCGTGATTCATCATCGTCAGCCACGTGGCTGTTCCTTCCTTCTTGTGCTGGCAGAACCTAAAAAGTTTGGGGGGGGGGGGGTGTGTTGAGTAATGAGATTTTTCCCCCAGTTCCCCCAGAGTTTGGCAAACTGGGAGTTTTCCTGAGAAACTTGAATGCGACGAACACTTCCTTGGGAACGCTGAGAGAGGGGCAGTGGCAAAGTTGAAGGAAATACATCAGCTAGGGCGTGATATCGATGAGATGCTACACACACTCATGGGTTAGCCCAGTTAGGATTAATCCAGACTCATAAGCGCTTTAGGTGGCGCAAACTTGCACGTGATCACGTGATTCTCATGAGTTCAGCGGCATTCAGTCCACTGCTGGTCTCTGACATTGCAATGGCTACAACTGTACAATACTGGCATTCATTCATGCACACAATTTAAGTGTATAACATTGACATTCATGCACCCAATTAATTGTAGAAAATTGACATTCATGCACCCAGCAGTGTACTCTAGCTTGTATTCAAGCTGCTTACGGTACACTGGTGCCGTTCACGATTGGCCATTGACTCTTTAGGACATGGATGCAAGTACACGGCACTCTATTGGCTGGTCTGTCGGTACAAGCTGAAGTTCACTAAAAGACGAACAAAGGGCATTGCTTCACCTTTAATCTAAAAATGCCGTAGGATGCGGAGTATAGAGGTATGCGTATGCGTACCCAATTCCAATCAAGACATCTTTTGGAGCTTACCTACCCCGACCCCGTCCCTCCGCCCCCCCTCCCCTGTGCGTGCACGACTTTGCAGACTTCCTAACTTTCGTTCTACAGCATCACAGAAGGAATAAGTATAGCACGGAATATATGCCATTGAGATGCAAGCACTTTCCGCCAGCCGCAACATGTTGTACAACAAGCACAATATCGAGATGCAAGCACCTTCCGCCCGCCGCAACATGTTGTTCAACAATCACAATATCGAGATGCAAGCACCCTCCGCCGGCCGCAACATGTTATAAAACAATCACATTATCGAGATGCAAGCACCATCCGATGCGACGAGGACAAGCTAGCAGGCGGAAAGGACAGAGAGGCTCCACATAGTTATAACTTCAAAAGCGCTGCTTTAATTCCAAATTACAGCACAGATCCAGACCATAACGTCAGCCAATTCTTTGGGCGAGGCCTTAAGGGACGCGTCTCTAGAATTGCGTTGTTCATGGTCTTGAATCTTAAGAATAAAAAGTGAAACCTCGAATCGTTGCAAGTCCATGTGCCACTGACCTCCCTTCTGGGCTCTCCACTGACTGCTGGAGTCTTCTGCCGTCTCCAAGTCTTACCAGGTAAATAAGGGCAGTCTTCCAGTTCGTAAGCTAATCACTGGGCAATCACATGTGTGTACATGTCCTTACAGTAGCCGTGGTGTTTGTGTTTCAATCAAATGTGCATTCGACACAGACGCTAAAAGGGTATTGGTGTTGGATGTACTCGACTCTGTGTTTGATATACTTCGCGGTAATCTGAATGTGCATCCGGGTTTTGAGCACCCTGGTTGTGAGTGGACCGCGGTGTTTTGGCCGGAACACCTCTGGCAAGTCGGCAGCCGCAGTCTCAGTTGCAGCAATGGGATGAACAATGCCAAAAGAGGCAATGGTCAGCCCCTACCGTAAAGCGCTCCGTTCTTTTTCTGAGAGAAGAAACCAAACCGCGGCCCGTGCACGTGGGCGTCACTCAGAGGGGGAGAGGTGCCAATTGTTTCTCCAGATGAGTAAAGAAGAAGGCCCCTCACCTCTCCCTACCCAACCCCATTGCTCGGACTGGCCCCCTCCCCCTTCCTGCCCACTCCCATCTTCCTGTTTAGTTCCAAGCCAACACGTCCCTAGAACTCCCATCTTCCTGTTTGTTTTTCCAAACCCACACGTCCCTAGAACTCCCTTTTTCCGACCCCACCAACATCCCTCTTACTATCTCCCTACCCAGGCTCCTCGACCTGTCCCCCTGGAGGTCCCCCTCTGGCCCTGCCAGCTCCCCCCCCCCCCTCCCTCTGTTGAGAAGGGCAGCCCCTGCCCCAACTCGGAGCATTTTCCATCTTGTATTGTCCATCTTAGAAGACATCCGCAGTTTCAATCGCGTGTTGTGAGCCCGCTGAATTCGCTGCCGTAAAAGCCGCAAGTGTGGATATTCCTAAGTACTCTGCACACGCGAGAGGGACGTACAAACGGGAAGTGCGGATGCCGTCTTACTCCCAGCTCCTTTAATATCAAACGTACGAGCTGGGTGATAAGGCCTTCTGTCCCACCAATGTGCTCCGTTGCAAGTACCTGAACAAATCTTTTCTGTATGCGAGCACTTGATCACGTGAATGCATTTTGAGCACCCTGCCCTGGAAAGTCCGGAGTTGACTTTGACTGCAATGCAAAGGTCCGACTGAAACTGTTTGAACTTGCGCCTATTGCACTGCAAAGGTCTGCAGCTATTTGAACTCCAGCCCACTTCATTGCAAAGGTCTGAAGCCGTTGAACTTGATCCTCCTGCACTGCAAAGGTCTGCAGCTCATTGAACTTGAGCCTACTCCATTGCTAAGGTCTGGAGCTGTTTGAACTTGAGCCTAATGCATTGCACAGGCCTGGAGCTCTTTGAACTTGAGCATACCGCATTGCAAAGGTGTGAGCTGTTTGAAGTTGAGACTACTGCATTGCAAAGGTGTGGAGCTGTTTGAAGTTGAGACTACTGCATTGCAAAGGTGTGGAGCTGTTTGAAGTTGAGACTACTGCATGGCACAGGTGTGGAGCTCTGCCTTCTCCATTGCAACTTTGGCCCTTTGCATTAAGAAGACCGTAATGGTTGACAGAAGTTCAGCGCTGCAGAACATACTTCTAATAGGTCCCCATCCGCTCTTGCAACGATCCCCATAACTAACAAACCATTTCCTCCAAAGGTATGTCTCCGTCCACAGTTTCGTGAGTATCTGAGTCATCGTTCACATCTTTGCCAGCTTCCAAAGCATTGCTCAGGATGTGATCACCATCGTGCAACATGGCTTCTCGGGTAATTAAATCCGCACCAACGCGGCATGTCCTTTTAAAGATGCGTTCTTCTGTACATACTCTCCTAGCGCTTCCCAGATCACCGTGCCCACAACTCTAATCAGCACCATCCACCCCATCAATGCCCGTCAACCCAATCACGCCAATCATACCCGTCAACCAATCAGCGCCAATCATGCCCGTCACGCCAATCAATGCCACTCAGCGTGCCCGGAACTCGTTGATGTAATGACACCTGCGTAACCCCGTTACATCAGGTCAAAACATATGCCTCCTTCCAAGCGTGAAAACATTTTAGTTCTCAATTGCAAAATGGGGCGTGCCAGGTTT
>KV908431.1:411141-426141 GCA_002005505.1 Botryococcus braunii
CTCTCTCCCTCCCGCCCTCTCTCCCTCCCTCCCTCCCTCCCTCCCTCCCCCTCCCCCACACACGTACTCAATGAGCGCGCTATGCAAGCACACGCACACCTCCATGCGCGCGCGGGCGGATCCCCGCCCCCCTTAATATTAACAAATGACACTTGTGTACAGATGCATGTAGGACAGAAAGATTCTAGACCCCTGCCTGCTCAGTGTGAAAGACAAATTACAAACCTACCCAAGTTCAAGCTAACAGACTGTCCAGGTTATAATGGTTGATTGGACAGGATTGCATGGGTCTGGAGCTATCGAAAGCGGTCAGAAAGCGGGGTTATCTATGCAATACTTACGTCTATGAACGAAGACGCAGCAATGACGACTGCGAGGAAACCCAAGGTTCGGAGGCTAATAAAAGCCATTTGATAGCCTGTGTGACACATAATTCCACTTTTAAATTCCCCCTCTATTAGGGATAATTAGCATACAAGTCGTGATTGCATCAGCGGCCCGGTAGTCTATTGCCGTCCGCAATACCACTTTCTTAAAGTGTGTTAGAGTCTCAATGACAGAGGGATTCAGCTAGATTTTGCCAAGCAGTTTTAAGGTTAGTAATTAAGGTTGCTGGATCAGAGGACCCTGGACCGATAGATTGACACTCGCCGAACCTAATTCACACACCGCGCCCGGTGTAACATAGGGGCACACAGACGACAGTGCGAGCCCATCATCTCATGTTTTATAGAAATAAACGTCATCTTAGCTTCATTTCCAAACCAAAGCATGACCCGGGTCCAAACCTGTGTGTGGAATACCGGGCTTGTCGGGCAGTCGGAGTCGTCTGGGCTTGACGATCAAGCACGGTATGAAACACCAAATACTAGTCGACAAACTGAAAGCAAAGGGGTTGGTAAACAGTCTACGCTCGTCGCAAGATCAGGTATCCTCTCAAGTCGATCGTTGTCGCAAGACCATTGCCTTCACGCGTCTGCTCTTGCTCCCGACGTCATCGTCTGACTCACCAATACCCAGATTGGGAACCGCCGATTGCGAGTGGAGAATCAAGCGGGGCCCGGCTGTCAATCGCAGCAGCCCCGGTACTCACGCGCGGCGCAAATGTACACAATGTACTGCGTGAAGGGAGATTTCACTCCGGGACAGTGAAGATCAGCCAGAGAATTCACTTTTGAACACAGCTGGTGCGAAGAGTAGGTCGGCATTGCAATCCGATGTAAGCGCAGAAACATGCATAAACCATGAACCTTTGGGGCTATGGAACGTGTCATAAGCAGACCGTTTCAGTAGAATATTTTCATAAACCTGTATCGAAACTGTGGTGTATCCGGACAGCGTTAACTCGTTACCAGGTTCCGTGAGGCGATGCCGAGGTTTGCCATCACCATCATATGATGGGAATAACTATAATATGTGCTATGCAAAGCGTTTCACAGGATCCCTGCCATTTAAATTGAACTCACGTGTTCTTTGTTTCAGTCCGGAAGCTCCCACGTCTAAGCATGCTATGCGAAATGGGGTCGTTGCACGGTCAAAACAATGTGTATTTGTTATAGAAATTGTGCAGATTACTGTGTGACTCTTGCAATGAAGGCCGTGTGAATTCGTTATGTTGAAATCCTTTGCAGTTTGAGATTTGTATCGCGTTGCAGGAAGACTCCGGGGGTTCTGCTTGTCCTTGTACCTCTAATTACAGCTGTATCGATGCTTTTGGTTGCTGTTTTGCCCATGACGACTGCACAGGTGGTTTTCCGTAGGCCTACTTACGAACCATCCCAACTTTGTTGGTTGGCAACAGCAAATCGTAGCTGCAGCGATTTAAGGCCAACCATAACATTTTCTTGTAAAATTCCTAAAGAGTGATCGTAGTGGTAAACAAACGTTGAGAATATCCATTTGCAAGGTCTGCGAGAATCTCGTAATGCTTGGGTAAAGCGCCTGTGAGACAGAGCATCAAAGCATTTTCAATGTCCAAACCTGGATTCAGATCTCTCTAGCGTGTGAAACCCGAATCTACATGCCAGAAACCCGTCGTCCAAACTCATCCTGGACTTGAGCCTTGATGTGTGCTGAAATGAGTGAGAAGGCTGGCTGCATTATTGTCACACTCCTTTATAAACTTTGAAAATGTTTTGTGAAAACTTGATGAGGCACTTGCAGTGAAGCTCTGTTATGCCAAGGACTTTCTGAAGCTTATTTGGCTCAGCTGTATGCACTACATTGCAATAGATGTTCTTCAGGATTGTCTCTGTGGGGTGCAATTGCTCATACATGTGCACACCAATGCAATATTGCACCCTTCATACATGAAAGAATAAATCACGTGAATCTGCACACCAGCAGATGAGTGACATGGTACACACAACACGCACGGTTCCCTTCCCATGAAACTATCTTCCTCTAGCTAGTTGTAACTAGCTAATTAGCTCTGTACGTATAAGGTATACTCTAGATATACCTTGAGTAAAGAGCAATTTTCAAAGGCTCCATGACAGCAGGCATGATAGACCTTATGCGAATTCGGCATGGTGACATTGGTTTGGGTTTGTGCTGTGGCACCTCTGACGCTTCACATGGAGTAGAGGCCAGGTCAACCTAGAATATTACAATCTATGTGGAGTAAGTGTAATCTTAAGTTAGAATCCTTTGGGGCACGCAGATTGATGACTCTGATGGAAGTGATGGGCCAGACATGCCAGACCCGCCAAGCCCACCACCGCTGCTTCACAGCCGTTCCCCCAATGCACCTCCGCCCCCCGTCATGTCTCCTCTTCCACCTCTTCCGCCCGTGAGTTACTTCCTGCCATCGGTCTGCTGTGCACCTCAGATTCCTTGGCACGCTGTGTGTGTGTGTGTGTGTGTGTGTGTGTGTGTCTGTGTGTGTGTGTGTGTGTGTGTGTGTGTGTGTGTGTGTGTGTGTGTGTGTGTGTATGTGTGTGCGCGCCTGTGGGAGTGGTGGGGGAAGGGATGCGTCGGAAGTCTAAGTTCGTGTACACATGTGCCTCTCATGCTGAGGTACCTGCTGGATATGCTTTGTGATGACAAGAGATCCTGTAGAACTATACTGCAGTAGGTAAGTCTAACGAACACACACACACACACACACACACACACACACACACACACACACACACACACACACACACACACACACACACACACACACACATACGCACACACACACACACACACAGACACCCACGCACACATGCACACACACACACACCCCCACACCCACACACACACACACAGACACACACACACACACAGACAAACACACACACACACACACACACACACACACACACACACACACACATACACACACACACACACCCACCCAACCAACCCACCCAGCCAACCCCCACCCCTCTTACACACAGGCACGCGCGCGCGCACACACACGCACACGCGCACCCACACTCGCTCACACATGCACGCGCGCGCGCGGACACACACACAACACACACGCACACGCACACACACACACACACACACACACACACACACACACACACACACACACACACACATACACAAACAACTCAACAAGCTCAAGATAAATAAATCTGAACCTAGTGAGGAAAGGTTTATGACATTCTCCACTTCCTGATCCAAAATGAAGCGCATTTTCAGTACTACTCCGCACATGGCCTCAGCTCCCAATTGCCTTTTCCCTCACCTACCGAGCTGAGCATCACCCTCATATTGAAAACCCGCCAAAGCTTAAGAAATGCCATTTTTAAGCTATGGAAAAGACGCTTCACGTGGTGTGTTTCCTGGTACAGGGAGACCTGTCGCCACCCCCACCGAATATCTTTCCCCCTCTCCCTCCAGCAGCTCGCTCTCCGCCACCACCTCCCACGCCAGGCCGTCCACTTCAGGCCCCTGGGTCTCCGCCCCCACCTCCGAAAGTGTTTCCACCCCCGCAGCCACAACAGCCGAGAGGGCCTGGCGCCTCACCACGCTCACCCCCACCACCACCAAAGGCCAAGATTTCTTCGCCACCCCCACCACCAGTGTCCCGTCCCCCGCCTCACTCCCCCCCACCACCAGTGTCCCGCCCCCCGCCTCGGTCCCCCGCCCCGCCAGTGCCCCGTTCGCCCCCTGAGCCCCCCGCCCCACCAGTGCCCCGCCCCCCCCTCGGTCCCCCGCCCCGCCGGTGACCAGTCCCCCGCCATTAATATTCTCACCTCCCGGCGAGGAGGGAGATCCGCCCTCCCCTCCGCCTTCGCCCCCACCCAGCCCTTCTCCTCCACCATATCCCCCTACTTCCCCCCCTCCTCCCCTTCGGCCTCCTCCCCCTTACCGCACGCCCCCTCACCGCGCGCCCCCACATTCGGGCCGTGGGTGAGGAACCCCTGCAGGTTGAAGCGGGGCCCGTGAGTCATACATTATGTATAATCATACATGTATATGAATCATCACGATGTTTATTCATCATGGAGGTAATCCGTAACATTGTCTAAGGTTCCGTCTATAGAGGCCCTCTGGAGGATGTATGCGATGTCAGCCGTTTTTGGCCGGGAAGATGTAATTTTCCCTTCCGGCTTGACTTGCTCGTCGAGGTCATCATCATTGTTGTTGCTGTTTTTCTTGCTGCTGTCGCTGTTGTTTCGTCGTTGCTGTCGTATGGTCGTGTTTGTGGTCGTTCTTGTTTTTTGGGTTGCAATCCACTGTTGTGCTGGTTCGTTGTCATCGCCAATGTCGTTTTTGTCGTCATTGTCGATAAAATATGGTGGCGTTAACATTGCTTTTATAATTAAGATTGAAGCGTATCCTAACCGCACATCAAACATCTTGCATGTGGGTACGGGGAATATAGGGGCTTTTTTGAATATCCTCATTACAACAATCACATACCAGCCCTAGGGTTCCAGCATGCGTGGCACACTCCTAGACGCACTCAATTTGTCAGAGCGCATCGGCACAAGTGACATGGTGAGATGCAAAAATATGCATACTCTAACATACATCAACATTGAGACGGCTAGGTGCTTCAAACGTCCAAGAGGCTGCATATGTCCCCCATTAGTAATAACGATCCGTTTGTATCCTCATTAGTAATAAGGCTGCATGTGTACCCACTAGTTATAAGGCTGCATATGTCCCCCATTAGTAATAAGGCTGCATGTATACCCATTAGAAATAAGGCTGCATATGTCCCCCATCAGTAATAAGGCTCCGTTTGTATCCTCATTAGTAATAAGGCTGCATGTATACATATATGGGTATACGTATACCCATTAGAAATAAGGCTGCATATGTCCCCCATTAGTACTAAGGCTCCGTTTGTATCCCCATTAGTAATAAGGCTGCATAGGTATCCCCATTAGAAATCCAGATGCAATGTTCATACTGAAATTATGATTTCTCAAGCCAGGCGCAGGCAGCTCCGCAATCCAAAAGGTTCTGCATCTTATCAATCACCTGCACGTAACGACATGAGGGAAGATGTGGGGGGGGGGGGGGGGGGGGAGGGACATGCTTCACAAAAGACCCGGAAAAATAAGAAACTAAATAGTAAAAAGCCTAGCTGCGCCAATCAACTCAACAAGCCACGACTTTGTCAAGGCGGCTCTGATTGACAAGTCTTTCAAACCATCAGAACAGATTCCTTGAAATCTCCGGCCCTCAAAACGAAACTGGCGAAAGCTTTGCAGTTTCCGATCCGTTATAGAACCCCGCTTCGCTCTTTCCCGCCTTTCCCATCGTCGGGCTGGACTGGCCGCTTTCCTAGGTGGCAATCCTCAGATCACGGGGCATGGTATATTCTCGACTCTAGGAGTCCCATGTTGGGACCACGTTCCCTCAAATCTGCTTGCAGAATTCCAGCCTTCCTGCAAGAGAGCCAGAGGGTTGCATGTAAAGAGTGTACATATGAATGGTACAGCTAAAGCATAGCAGCCTTCCTTCCTAGGGGACCGTAGGCTGGCCTGCAGCCAGAATGGGTGTGTGCTTAGGAGATGGTACGATTGCAGTACAGAAGCCCTCCCAGAGGGACACAGGTTTGCCTGCAGCCAGAATGGGCCTGGTCATGACATGGTACAAGTGCAGCACGGCTTTGCGTCTAAGATGATGTAATGACTTCCGATGCGGCTGCAGATATAAATGAACTACGACTTCCGATGCAAAGTCCTACTTCCTTCACACAGAATTTTAGCAGTTTGGAGGATGAGCCAACTCTGATGAGGCATTATTTAAGTACTTGCTTATTAAAGCAGTTTTGTCCCGATGATGTCTGTGAACCGCCCTTTGCGACAATGTCCCATGTGATCAGCGTGATGTGTCATGAGACCTCTAGCTGCCTCTATCGAGGTGGGCACTTGGGGACCGGGAATTCTCCCGCCGCTCACCCACAATACCGGAAATGTGGTTGGGTGATTTGGGATAGATGCATGCCTATGTGCAGTACGGCCTATGTGCAGTATGGCTTATGTGCAGTACAGCCTATGTGCAGTACGGCCTATGTGCAGTACGGCCTATGTGCAGTAGGGCCTATGTGCAGTAGGGCCTATGTTCAGCAGGGCCTATGTGCAGTAGGGCCTATGTGCAGTACAGCATACGTGCAGCACAGCCTATGTGCAGTACGGCCTATGTGCAGTACGGCCTATGTGCAGTACGGCCTATGTGCAGTCGGCTTCACGGAAGGAAATCCAGGCCCCAAAAGAACCCTGTTCCTCAGAGCTGGATCACATGGGCACAGTCACATGGCCCGCATATGCATCACATGATCAATCGCCTGGTTGATGGGGCCGTGAGGGGCCACCAAGCTCGCCAAGAGTGGGACAGGCTCTGGTCACATGGCTCCATCACATGGGCCCCATACTCCTTGCTGGAAATAGTCCTGGAGTGAAGGGGCTTAGGCACCCCCACCACCCAGCTCTCCGAGCGAGATAGATCCTGATCACATGAACCCACATGCACTCATCAGTTCGTCTGTTAAGAAACCTTGAATTGCTTCAACTGTAAACGTAGATTCAGTGAGAATTGATTTTAAAATTATAATCTCATTTCTCGATGAAACCACTGTGCAGAATCCAGGCATACCCGGCCCCACTTCCACTCCAACTCCAACTTCAAGTCCCAATCCCCCCGCCGCCCTCCCCCAACCCCCCGGGGCGGGCCTCCGCTGCATACAGTTGCACTGGGCAGCATCCGGCACATCCACCCGCACTCCCCCCCCCACCCCACCCCCCCCCCCCCCGCCACGTACAGCCGCAGGTGCCCTGATCTCCGAGTGCAAAGTCCGGCATGCCCCCTTGGTGACAACCCCCCCCCCCCCAACACACACACACACACACACACACACACACACACACACACACACACACACACACACACACGCGCGCGCGCGCGCGCGCGCGAGCGCGCGCGTACACCCACAGACACACATACGCACACAAACTCCCATACACACCCAAAATGCGCACGGCACACACACACACACACACACACACACACACACACACACACACACACACACACACACACACACACACACACAGAGCTTTCATGTCCTCTAAAAGGAATGGATGCGATGTGCTTTTCAGATAACCTTCATACACAAAACCAAGAGTTGTCACATTACACTTTAGAGAGGCCACGCCCGGGGACCTTGGCGTTGGGATGCCTGTGTGTGTGTGTGCGCGCGCGCGCGTGCGTGTGTGCATGCGTGTGTGCGGGCGGGGCGGGCCGGCGGGCGGTGCGGTGCGTGCGTGCGTGCATGTGTGTGAGAGAGAGAGAGAGGGGGGAGAGAGAGAGGGGGGGAGAGAGAGGGGGGGGGAGGCATGCGCATGCGCCTAGTGAGGTGCTGAGGTAACGAATGCCGATCATTACAGGATAGTCGGGGCCCTCACCATCACCGTTCGCATCATAAGCCTTGAAAGAATTCATGAACTGCAGGGCACCCAACAAACCATCAGCTCCCATCCACCTTTTGGAAGATGCAACCTCAAAACTTGGAAATGCATGTGTCGTTCAGAATTACTTACATAATAAGTGAAGCATGTGACTTCCAGAATCTTTGTACCTGCTGCTCATGACACGTACTTGGCACAGTGTGTTCAACACGGGTATCGCGCTCTTGGTCAAAAATACATGTCAGCTTCCTATTCCTTAGCTGACGTACAATTTCCTCAGCTGACATACTAACCCTTCAGCTGATTTATCAAATCCTCAGCTGACATACTGCTTTTTAGCTGATATACTAATTCCTTTACTGACACACTGATTCACACACTATCTCTCACCTGACATACTACTTTCTTACCTGATATACTAATTCCTCTGCTGGCATATTAGTTCCTCACCTGACAAAGCAATTCCTCAGACCAGATATACTACTATCTTTGCTAATATAAAATGCAACGACACCCGGAAAAAGCCAAAAAAGAGAACCCCTCCCTCCCCTTCCCGAAAAGAAAAACTTTCCATTGGGCCGCATAACCCTCAACACACACACACACACACACACACACACACACACACACACACACACACACACACACACACACACACACACACACACACACACACACACACACACACACACACACACACACACACACGGGGAGGCTAGCAGCTTCAGCTGGGAGGGAGTCTGCAAAAGGCACCAGGAAGGGCTGACCTCCTCACGAGACAGACGGCCGTCCTTGTTCTTATTTTTGTTGTTGTTGCTGTTGTTGTTGTCGTAGCTGCCGGAGTTCTCAAAACTTATTACAAACTGGGCGTCCTTCTCCGTTGGATCCACAAACCCTGCACTCATTCCCTGCATGTCAAATGCTTGCGTGCGCATGCTTTAGGGAGTTAGAAGGAATCATCCGAACCCTGAATGATCCCTTCTGGCAACCCTGCCTGTAGAATGATTTTGGGTGGCTGCACCCTGCTTACATGACCCCACCCTTACCACTTGCAGCACACAGATCCTAAAAATGGAGATCCAAAAAGGGTTGCCTCTTAAGACATCTTCACTATCCGTATCCAGTATTTTCCTTATATGTCTGCGTGCGTGCGTGCGTGCGTGCGTGCGTGCGTGCGTGCGTGCGTGCGTGTGTGTGTGTGTGTGCGTGTGTGTGGGGGGGGGTGTGGGGGAGCAGGAGCGGACTCAAGATTCATCCTTCACGTACATGCAATACTAATGGGCAGAAGAGGGGGCACCCACCATCCCGGTTCTTGTCTGCTGTATTCCAGAGGTTGGCGTACTGCACCCCCAAACCTCCCACGTTCAATGCAAGTGTGCAATGATACAGGGCCCTGCTCCATGCCTCAAACTTCTTGCAGACTGAACCGTCGGAGTGCTGACGTGCATAAACCGTTGGGTGGGCAATGCCTCGTGCCGAAAGCAGGGTAGAGCAGAGGAGGAAGAGGAAGAAGGGCAACAGGTGGAGGAAGAGGAGGTGGTGGTGGTGGAGGAGGAAGAAAAAGATTTGCGTTTGGATCATTGTAACATTGGGTTGGTCTTTTTGATCCCAAGATCAAGTTTCAAAGAAGGTCATAGTAACATCTGACCAGCTATGAGAGGCTTGACAGAGATAGAACAGCGCCCAAGGTAACCAAGAGATTTGAGCGAAGAGGAGGGCGAGGAGAGTAGAAGCGGCAAAACCAGATGGGGGAGCGGGGGCCGAGGAGCAGGGTGAAGGGGCGTGGACACCAAGGAGGGGGGGGGGGGCGGATGGGAGGGTCTCGAGCACAAAACAAGTGGGCGCCCCTTCCTCAAAAACAAATTACAGTAGGTGAGAATAACTGTCGGCAAGGATGCAACGTTCATCTTAGATAAGGCCGTTCCAATGCAATGGTAGATGCAATGAGATATAGTGTACGAAGAGGTTGGAAGGAATTGAGGGACGGCGCCCACCCCCCCCCCCCCAAATACCCACCCTTGTTCTCTCCCTTCCCCACCCTTCTCCCTGCTTCCCTTGCACACTTTTCCCCTTGGCGCTTCCGCCTCCGTCCCCCCCCCCCCTCTCTCTCTTCCTCCCTCCGCTCCTCCTTCTCCATCTTACGCATAGACCTGTGGGTACGCCCTTTTCACAAGCAAAAATTGGGGATCCCTGATCTGTAGGCAGAAATAGTGGCTTTTGTTTTTCCCGGGGGGGGGGGGGGGGGGCATATGTGCTCACCTCATCTTTAGAAATTTTCCCATCCCCGTTTGTATCCAGTTCATTGAAATGTGTGGTTGCCTGTGTTCTGTTTAACTGCAGGACATTCAAAAACCCCTTTCAGTGTTCCGGGCCTCCATCAGTCTCTCTCTTGGCATATTGAGAGTTTCAGACAATTGCGCCATCGGAGGAGTTCGATGCAACAGCTGACCGTTCAAATGAAGCCCACTATATCTGCCATGAACCGGTTCTGATAAACTGTGTTTGCTTTGTGACTCAACTCCCATGCTTTTTGACACGAAGCGTGTTAGGCTGATTACCTAATTCCTTCAGTCGAAACAACATCACTACATTCATTCATGCATTATAACTTACATCCATCCATACTAAATAACAAAACCCATCACAATCAATGATGCATATGTTCATCAGGTTACTGTCATATGCTACTTAGCAACCCAACTACATTATCCCTTAGCTACTCATGTATGCAACCACCCTGAAATGGTTGTTTGACACGCAAACAGAGAAGAGGAAGGACTCTTAAAGTGTTGGTTAAACTCTTATCCAAGCTACAAACCGCTCTCACCAGCGACTTTAGGTCTACTTCCAAGGAAGTTTGCAAACAGTGGCTCTTCAATCCCCTCATTCTCTTAAAAATATCTTACTTGCGCATCGACACCACGCTTCTGGAGGGCCACTGCAAGGAGCGCAATAGCCACCAGGGCGACTGAGGCAACTCGATCTGTCGACATTCTACCAAAAGAACCTGCACGACCAAAGGTTTGTTTAAAAACTTCAATTCAAGTATTTTAATTACAATGTTTTGTTTTGTAAAGACATGAGCCTTGT
Source organism: Botryococcus braunii (assembly GCA_002005505.1). NCBI lineage: Eukaryota > Viridiplantae > Chlorophyta > Trebouxiophyceae > Botryococcus > Botryococcus braunii. Next base: position 422,097 of record KV908431.1, read on the forward strand.
GTAGCGTGCGTTCCAGATCTGAGAGTTGCCGCATGTGTCGTTAATCCCCGGTCGGTGCATGTACTCCTACAGCGGTAGCTAAACCCTAGTTTTTCAAACAAAGTTTTAATCTCATGATGATTCAATGTGCTCTTATGCTATGAGGTTCCCTGTTGGAGGGACGCTTACGCACAACCTAGTCTAGTTTAACGCTCTCGACGCTCTGCATGCAAGCAAGGATTACCCACAGCAAATCGCCTCAGATATCTGCGTGGTTGGGATCCCATAAGGCCAGACATATTCAAAGATTTCCGGTGGCATACACCGCTTGCGAGATCGCATCCGACTTCGATACCCCGTTTGTACAACAGTCCTGCTGATCTCACAAGTGCCGTAATTTCCGTAGACATGGAATCCATCTCTGGCGTAGGGTTGAAGCAACTTTCTTCCAGCCGCAATATAAACAGTTGTGTTACCGTTCGTAGTTAAAAAAAAGTGAAAGTGTGGATGACCCCACACGCGCGGAGACGAGATTATGTAAGCACCACCAATACTCCCAGATATGGCTAGATATGGTCATTCATTGTACTGCCGTCCTGTTAGCCCTACTGTCTGGTCTTTGGATGTAATCTTCCACTCTCCCTTTCCTTTCCTTTCCCGTGGCCCCCACACATACACGAAGTTTCTTGGTCTCCAACCAGCATAACCAAGCCCTTGAAGAAGAGCCCAGACGGATCCGTGCACGTGCCAAAGGGGAGTAAAGGCTGGAAGTGTACACACACACACACACACACACACACACACACACACACACACACACACACACACACACATACACACACACACACACACACACACACACACACACACACACACACACACACACACACACACACACACAACTGAACAAAGCTCAAGATAATCAAATCTGAACCTAGTAAGGAAAGATTTACGACATTGTGCACTTGCTGATCCAAAACGAAGCGCATTTTCAGTACTAACCCGCACATGGCCTCAGCTCCCAGTTGCTTTTTCCCTCACCTACGTAGCTGACCATCACCCTCATGTTGAAAAACCCGCCAAAGCTTGGGAAATGCCATTTTTAAGCTATGGAAAAGACGCTTCACGTGGTGTGTTCCTGGTACAGGGAGACCTGTCGCCACCCCCACCACGAATCTCTTCCCCCCTCTCCCTCCAGCAGCTCGCTCTCCGCCACCACCTCCCACGCCAGGCCGTCCACTTCAGGCCCCGGGTCTCCGGCCCCACCTCCGAAAGTGTTTCCACCCCCGCAGCCACAACAGCCGAGCGGGCCTGGCGCCCAACCATGCTAAGCCCCACCACCACCAGCCAAGATTTCTTCGCCCACCCCGCCACCAGTGTCCTGTCCCCCGCCTCATTCCCCCGCCCTACCAGTGTTTTGTCCCCCGCCTCGGTCCCCCGCCCCAGGGGTGCCCCGTCTTCCTCCCCCCATCAGTCCCCCGCCCCACCAGTGCCCGCCCCCCCCCCCTCGATCCCCCGCCCCGCCGGTGACCAGTCCCTCACCATTAATAGTCTCACCTCCCTGCGAGGAGGGAGATCCGCCCTTCCCTCCACCTTCGCCCCCACCCAGCCCTTCTCCTCCACCTTATCCCCCTTCTTCCCCCCCCCTCCTCCTCCCCTTACCGCACGGCCCCTCACCGCGTGCCCCCACATTCGGGCCGTGGGTGAGGAACCCCTGCAAGTTTAAGCGGGGCCCGGGAGTCATACATTATGCATGATCATACATGTGTTTGAATGTTTAATCATCATGGAGGTACTCCATAACATCGTCTAAGGTTCCGTCTCTAGAGGCCCTCTGGAGGATGTATGCGATGTTAGCCTTTTTTGGCCGGGAAGATGTAGTTTTTCCTTCCGGCTTGACTTGCTCGTCGAGGTCATCATCATTGTTGTTGCTGTTGTTATTCTTGCTGCTGTCGCGGTTGTTTCGTCGTTGCTGTTGTACGGTCGTGTTTGTGGTTGTTGTTTTTTTTTGGGTTGCAACCCACTCTGGTGCTGTTTTGTTGTCATCGCCAATGTCGTTTTCGTTGTCATTGTCGATGAAATATGGTGGCGTTAACATTGGTTTTGTAATTAAGATTGAAGCGTATCCTAATCGCACATCAGAAATCTTGCATGTGGGTACGAGGAATCTAGGGGCTTTTATGAACATCCTCAATACAACATTCTCATACCAGCCCTAGGGTTCCAGCATGCGTGGCACACTCCTAGACGCACTCAATTTAAGATTAAGAGTGAAGGCTATTCTAACCGCATACCAAAATTCCATCATGCAGGGACGCGGAATCCAGGGGCCAAATACTGAAGGTGATATTGAGAGGGAAAGAGAGAGGGAGGGAGAGGGAGAGGGAGGGAGGGAGGGAGGGAGGGAGAGAGAGAGAGAGAGAGAGAGAGAGAGAGAGGAGAGAGAGAGAGAGAGAGAGAGAGAGAGAGAGAGAGAGAGAGAGAGAGAGAGAGAGAGAGAGTGAGTGAGTGAGAGAGAGAGAGAGAGAGAGAGAGAGAGAGAGAGAGAGAGAGAGAGAGAGAGAGAGAGAGAGAGAGAGAGAGAGAGAGAGAGAGAGAGAGAGAGAGAGAGAGAGGAGAGAGAGATTGAGCGAGACAGAGGGATTTTGTCAGACAATTGTAAGGCGTAACGACAAACGGAAACCCTTGGGGGGCTTCGGAAGCTGGAGAATGGATAGATTGTGGTGAAAGGGAATCTGGAACCCAAAAGGGGGAAAGCCGTAACGACAAACATAAACCCTGGCGGGTGTGTAGTAAATTTTAGAACTTTTCGGATGGTGGTGAAAATCAAACTAGACCCAAAAAAGTAATCTTAACTTGTATGTAAACCGGTGGGTGTGGAATCTCATGAGAAGTGAGGGAAACGCGGGTGCGGGTCTGAAAAGCGAAGGCAGGGCAGTATTGCATGATAAGGGAAGTCTGCATAAATAGTTTGGTCCTGTAAATATCTCACTCTTAATATTAAAAAGTTTGGTCCTGTAGGGAAAAGGAAGGAAGGAGGGACAGAGAGAGAGAGAGAGAGAGAGAGAGAGAGAGAGAGAGAGAGAGAGAGAGAGAGAGAGAGAGAGAGAGAGAGAGAGAGAGAGAGAGAGAGAGAGAGAGAGAGAGAGAGAGAGAGAGAGAGAGAGAGAGAGAGAGAGAGAGAGAGAGAGAGGGGGGGGGGGGAGAGAGACAGAGGGATTTGGTCAGACAATCGTAAGGCGTAACGACAAATGTAAACCCTGGGTGGTGTTTAGGAACCTGGAGAATTGATAGACGGTGGTGAAAATTAATTTGGACCCTAAGAGCAGGGATTTGAGCTTGTGGGTAAAGGGGTTGGCCAACCCCTTGGTGTAGAGCACTCAATTTGTAAGAGCGCATCGGCACAAGTGACATGGTGAGATGCAAAAATATGCATACTCTAACATACATCAACATTGAGACGGCTAGGTGCTCCAAACGTCCAAGAGGCTGCATATGTCCCCCGTTGGAACTAAGGCTGCATTTGTATACCCATTAGTAATGCGGCTGCATGTGTATCTCTTTAGTAGTAAGGCTCCGCTTGTATCCCCATCAGTAATAAGGCTGCATATGCACCCCCATTAGAAATCCAGATGCAATGTTCTTACTGAAGTAATGATGTCTCAAGCCAAGCGCAGGCAGGTGCGCAATCCAAAAGCTTCTGCATCTTATCAATCACCTGCACGTTACGACATGAGGGAAGATTGGGGGGGGGGGGGACATGCTTCTCAAAAGACCCGAAAAATAAGAAACTAAATAGTAAAAAGCTTAGCTGCGCCAATCAACTCAACAAGCCACGACTTTGTCAATGCAGCTTTGATTGACAAGTATTTCAAACTATCAGAACGGATTCCTTGAAATCTCCGGCCCTCAAACAGGAAACTGGCGAAAGCTTCGCAGTTTCCGACCCGTTATAGAATCCCGCTTCAATCTTTCTCGCCTTTCTCATCGTCGGGCTGGAATGGCCGCTTTCCTAGGTGGCAATCCTCAGATAACGGGGCATGGTATATTCTCGACTCTAGGAGTC
>KV908431.1:431141-458641 GCA_002005505.1 Botryococcus braunii
CTGAGGCAACTCGAGCTGTCGACATTCTACCAAAAGAACCTGCACGACCAAAGGATTCTTTTGAAAAATTAAATTCAAGCATTTTCATTACAATGCTTTGTTTTGTAAAGACGTGACCCTTGTGTAGCGTGCGTTCCAGATCTGAGAGTTGCCGCATGTGTCGTTAATCCCCGGTCGGTGCATGTACTTCTACAGCGGTAGCTAAACCCTAGTTTTTCAAAGCTTGATTAAAACTCATGATGATTCAATGTGCTCTGATGCTATGAGGTTCCCTGTTGGAGGGAGGTTTACGCACAACCTAGTCTAGTTTAACGCTCTCGACGCTCTTCATGCAATCAAGTATCACCCACAGCAAATTGCCTCAGAGATCGGCGTGGTTGGGATCCCATAATGCCAGACATATTCAAATTTTTCCGATGACATACACCGTTTGCGAGATCGCATCCGACTTCGAGAGCACACCCCGTTTGTACGGCAGTCCTGATGATCCTCACAAATGCAGTCGTTTCAGTAGACTTAGAATCTATCTCTGGCGTAGGGTTGAAGCAACTTTCTTCCAGCGCAATAGAATGAGTTGTGTTGCCGTTGGTAGTTGCTAGCTAGGCGTACTGACCACCTGTAACGTCACAGTGTGACTCACACGCACGCCGTCTGGACTCGGGGCCTGAGTCAGGGAGTCCTGGGGGAGACTCCGTCCACGCGGAAAAAGCTTGTGCAAAGAGACCAGTACTGTTATACTACGGTACATACTGGAGGTCAGTTTCGGTAATGCATGCCGCGGTTGCACGTGTCGTTGGGACTCGTTGGGGAATCTCACGAGCTTTTACGCAGCGCGAGAAAGCAGATGAACCTCAAGCCGAAGCTCAAGGAACCCACCTACTGGCAGCAAGACGGTGAAGGGGTTGCAAGGTTTGTGGTTAACGCTTTAAAGGCCTACATGAATGCTTCAGGGACATCCAACTCTTAGTGGTCGATCTAGATTTTAGACATTTTTATCGTCATCCCTTCAGCCATAATGCCTGGTCCTGGATGTGATATTTCCTTCCTTCCTTCCTACTACACCAGAGAAGAGCATTGAGGGCAGCCCAAGAACAAAACCTCTTGCGGACACTTCACATTATGTTGCTTTTTGGAACATCACTGTCAGCATCTCGTGCTGTATGGGTTGGCCTCAGGTTTGTTCCATCCAGGGCTGTCCGCTGTGAAGTACCATGCAGTACCACTGCCAGTGGTCCACTGGGTACCCAATGCATACGCTTACGAGTATCGTGTTGTTGCGCTACAATCTGCCAGAAAAAGACGTTTCGCATTGATGTGAATTCGTTTTCGTCTGCGAACGTACTGCTCTGTCTAAATTAGAGTACCGCCAAAGGGAAAAGGAAGTTCCATTCGCAAAATCTTTACCATTCGCAAAATCTTTACAACAGTGGCTGCGTAAGAAGATCCTCTTTGTGTGCTTGCCTACATTGTTGCAAGAACATAACCCCCCCACCCCCCCCCAAAAAAATGCATAGTGGAAAACTTTGTGTCTGACTCTGTTCAGCAAGGATGCCTTTCATAATAACATATGCACGTACCATGCATGTCAAAGATTAAGCCGGCCACAATGTTGAGTTCTGAACATTATTATTGAATGCCTTGTGCTTTAAGTGATCTTCATGTGTGCACTATTAGGATATGGGTCCATTGAGAACATAAGGTACCTTGAGACACGGCAGATTCTGGACGTTTTCGAACATAAGGTACAATCCTATCTAGATCACACGTTTGTCGGATGAACTCTTAAGGCTGCCCCACCGGAGTGAATACCAACTGGTTGTGAAAGATGCTGGGCATCACCAGATGCTAGTCTTGTCCGACAGTTGTGTGTGGCACTCAGCAGACAGTCGTACGGACTGTAGCTGGAGTAACTTCGTCTATTGACGACCTGTCTGCTTTGTACAGGTACGGTGCGGCAGTGTGTGTTGTATCATTGTTGCTATTGTGAGAGTGAACAAGCTTAGTGTACCCTGTAGTCACTCAAACAGATAAGGGACAGTGACTTCAGGGAGTATAGGCATGTACTTGAACGTAGCCGTCTAGAGCCTTATCTAGTGATTGCTTGATCGGTGCTTGTGTACAAGATAATGATGTAACGGAACTGGTTGTGAAAGATGCTGGGCATCACCAGATGCTAGTCTTGTCCGACAGTTGTGTGTGGCACTCAGCAGACAGTCGTACGGACTGTAGCTGGAGTAACTTCGTCTATTGACGACCTGTCTGCTTTGTACAGGGAAAGCCGATTGCCCATAACCTTTCACAGGTTATGGGCCCACGCCCTTCCAGCTGAGCCAAGTAAAAGCAGGAGTGAAGGTCGTCTACGGATGGGTCAGACGTAAGCGTCAACAAAGGAGCTCGAGCATGGCGCAGCGGCGCAAGGGAACTCGAGTGTACCAGGACCATTATCTTACTCACAGTTTACCTTTCTGGGAAATTCATAATTGAAGTTTTAGCTGTGCTTTATCATTCATAGACGTTGTCTAGAAGCACTGAGTGAGTCGGGCCGGACTCCGGCGCAAACTTCTGAGGGGAACATATCTGCTACTACTGTGCAAGACTGGCTGGTAAATTTCCATGACATGGAGGGAATTGTAGGGTATTGCTGCATTCCAGAAGTTTATGAGTAAGTTTGGCTGGTGAAGTGACAATAGTATGACAAAAAGGGGCAAAGAAAAGGAAAGTAGCAGTGAAACAGCAATGTCTCAACCTGGAGAAGTCAGTGGGGCCACTCCAGGGCAGTCTATGACCGGGACACAATCAGCCACTGCAGAACCAAAGGTGGAGATTGACAAGGCAGCCTACATCCCCAATACCTCTAATCCAAAGATGACTGTCATGCTTGATGATGGAGGGCGCAATTTTGAATTTTGGTATGAAAATTTGGAGGCGTGCGCAAACACCAAGGGGGTCAGAGCGGCTTTGGAGAGGCCAATGCCAGGGTCGGTGGAGAACTCAGCCATCAAGCAGTGGCTGATCCAGTCAGTTCCAGTCATCTGGCATTCTCAGATCTCATGCCACAAAGCAGCGTTCGACTTCATCGCGTGGGTGAAGAACAGTCACACTGGAGGGAGCAACCAAGACATCAACCTTGAGTGGTACAAGGAAATGGAGCAGGGCATCAAGACAGGGGAGACACTCAAGGTCTACCTCTACAGAATGATGGATCTGGCTACAAGTCTCAGAAACAACGCGTTCATCCTCTTGGACCACAATGTTGGGGAGCTGATGGTGAAGGGCCTCCCTCCTGTGCTGAGGCTCGAGTCCCTGGAGGTTATGGCAACCGACAAGCCGCCATTGGAGCTGATTCAAAGAATCCTGCGCGCCGCAGCCAGCCGTGGGTACAAGGACCCACCTGCAGAGGGAACACCTCAGGCCATGGCAGCTGCAGCAGTGGCTGGTCCCTCTGGGGGGGTAGCTGGAGCGTCATCAAGCGCTGGAGCTGCACCAGGAGTGGGAGCAGTACCGGGAGTTGGAGCAGCACTATCAGCAAACGAACAGCCTCCCGCTGGCCCCTCTGCAACTACTTTTGGTGGCAGGGGGCGTGGACCTGGCAGGGCAAGAAGGCCCAGAGAGGAGCTTACATGCCACTTCTGCAAGGCAAAGGGCCACTTCATGACTGACTGCGGACCGCTCAGGCAGCTGCAGGCTCTGCATCAAAACATGCAAGCGGCAAGCGTTGGGCCTGCAGCTTACTGGGGCCAGGGAGGCCCACAGTCGTCTCCTCAAGCCTGGTGGGACCATGGATCTGGCCGGGGTGGCCCGCCTTCATCCGCTTCCAGCCCTGGACCTCCTTCAGCATATAACTATCCAACAAGTCAACACACGTTTCCGGGGTGGCATTTACCACCTCCACCCCCTCCTTCTGGTGAGGCGATGTTTATCTCTCTCAATGTGCTTGCCCCAACTTCGCATGGAGCTAGCAGCACATCTTGGTTAATAGATAGTGGTGCCTCTGTGCATATAGTCAATGATCTCTCATTGCTCCATAATCCAGTTATGCATAGACAGCCTCTTCCTCTGCACTTGGCAACCTCAGACGCCAAGGGAGGAATCATTGCATCTGGGTCTGTATGCCTTGTGAATGCAAGGCACGAAGTATTCTGGCTGCACAATGTGCAGTGTGTTCCTTCTGCGCATACCAACCTCATTTCAGTCACTGGTGCAATTCAGGATGGAGCATCTTTCCTGACTGACACTGCAGGTGGTTACACAGCCATGAAGGGACCTGAAGGGTGGTGTGGAGATATCACCCGCGCACGAGGTCTGTTTTTTTTGGAGTTTGTTAGTCCTGTCAGAGGGCAGCAAGTTGGCTGCAGACATATTGATCACATGGCTGAGGCGTCTCATCTTAGGAAAGGACACGTGTGTAGCGAGAGATCTCTGTGGCATGCTAGGTTAGGTCATCCTGGTGCCAGCAGCATGCAGAGGTTCTCCAAGGAAGATCTGGTTACAGGAATCAATATCTCCCTTGCTCCCTGCTCTGAGTGCCCCAAGCACTGTGAATCGTGTATACAAGGGAAACACTCCAGACCTCCTTTCCCTGTATCTTCCAGGCCTGCACATCACCCACTCGATAGAGTCCATGTGGATACTGTGGGTCCCATATCACCTCCTGCCATCACAGGTGAACGATATTGGGTCACTGTAGTGGATGAAAGTTCACACCAAGTTGCCTCCCTGCCTGTGAAGTCAAAGGATTGCATCCCAAAGGCTGTGATAGACCTGCTCCGTTTTTGGCAGACCCAACGAGGCACGGTTGTGAAGTGTGTGAGGACTGACAGGGGTTCAGAGTTCCTGAACCAGCAATTCAAAGAGTTTTGTGCTCAGCAGGGCACTAAGATGGAGTCCTCAGCGCCCTACACGCCTCAGCAGAATGGGGTGGCGGAGAGGATGAATAGGACCCTGAAGGAGCGAACAAGGACTCTGTTGGTCCATGCTGCAGCAGACCCCTCCCTTTGGAAGGAGGCGCTTGAGACAGCTACCCTCCTCTACAATGTGGGTCCTACTTCAGGCAGGTCCCTGACCCCCATGGAATTATTCTTTGGTGTCAAACCTGATGTGTCTGTGCTGCGCACGTTTGGCTGTGTAGCCCATGTGCACATTCCCAGTGGCCAAAGGTCTGTTTTTGGGCCCAAGACCATCCCTGGGATGTTTACTGGTTATTGTCCCCAGTCTAAAGCGTATCGTGTGTACGTGGGGAATGGAGTGTGGAAGGAGAGTAGGGACGTCAGCTTTATCGAGCACTTGAGGGGGGCTGAGAGAGTGGGTCTATCAAAGGTCCAGCCTGGGTCTGTCTATGATTCTAGGATATCACCCCCCCTTGGCAGTGAGAATCTGGCAACGCCTCAAGCAATTCCCTCTGCTGCTCCACCCACGTTCTGGGATGAGGAGGATGACCATGGAGTGGAGACGCTTTCCACTGGGGCTCCTGGGACCTCTGGACTTTGTGCTGGGGATCAGTCTGGAGACGGGACCACAGCAGCACATGACCAAGGAAACCCCACCAGCCTGGATTCTACTGTTGGGACCCCAGAACCATCTCAGCACTCGTGGTCGGTGCTTGAGCATATGCAGAATCTGGCCAGGGGGGGTGTAGAAACTCAATCCCAGGTAGAAAAAATGCAGAAGGTACAAGAGGGGTTGCGAATGCAGGGGAAGTCACAAATTCCCCTTCCTCCAGGGACCACCCTTACAAGGGAGCAGCGTTATGTACAGCGCGTGGCTAGGAGAGAGCATTCTGACATCCCATTGCATGCCCCTGACCCAGGTCAGGCAATTGTGAGTGAGCCAAACATGGTTGGTCTCCCTGATATGCAGGGGCAGGTTGAGACAGTCGAGGCTATGTTCGGTGCAGATGTAAGAGATGAGAGCAGTGGGTTAGACATGCCAGCAGTAGGGGAAGCTGGTGCCCAATCCCAGTCACTGGCTAGTCATGCTTATGGTGTGCAGGCTGACATTGTAGGCGCAGCTCAGGCAAGTCTGGGTAGTGTGCCCAAGTGTGAGTCCAGGAGAGAGAGAGAGCTGCTGCTCCCCTCTGCATTGCGGAAGGTGCGAGAATGTAAGGGTGCTGCACATGAGTCCAGTAGTCAAGGAGAGAGAGAGAGACTTGAGAAGGAATCAGATAATCCCGGCAGTACTGCCCAGTCCCAGCATAAGGTACATAATGTACCTTATTCTGGCAACCAGGGAGAGAGAGAGAGAGAAGGGAACAGCATCAGTAAGGCTGACAGCCCTGCTGCACCACAGCATAAGGTACAGAGTGTACCTTCTGTCACGTTGGGAAAAGTTCACGTGCCCTCAAACTTGAGGGAAGCCCAGCGCTCACCTCAGTGGGAGTTTTGGCAGCAGGCAATGCAAGAGGAGATGGAGTCTTTAGACACCCATGAGGTTATGCAGTATGTGGAAAGACCCCATGGGCAGAAAGTTATCCCTGTTCATTGGATTTTTTCTACAAAAAACGATGCACATGGGAATGTCACTCGGTTTAAAGCAAGATTGGTTGCCCAGGGTTGCAGACAGATTCCTGGTATAGATGTTGGTGAGGTTTTTGCACCTACCAGTAGCTATGGTGCTAGGAGAGCTGTGCTGGCAGTGGCTGCCACACAAAATCTTGAGATCCACCAAGTGGATATCAAGACAGCTTTTCTCAATGGGGAGTTGGAGGAAGAGGTCTATGTGACCCAACCACCAGGATTTGAGAATGGCAACACGAGAGTTGTGTGCAAGCTCAGGAAGGCACTCTACGGTCTTAAGCAAGCCCCACGGGCTTGGCACAAGACCTTGAGCGACAAGTTGAGCGTGATGGGGTATAGTGTGTGCAAGAGCGACGCTGGGGTATACATCAGGAGGGCCCCTGATGGTAATCTGTCGTTTATTCTTGTTTATGTCGATGATCTTCTCATAGTTGCCAGAGTGGTTGCAGAGATTGAGTGGGGGAAAGAGTTATTGAAGAAGGACTTCACCATCCATGATTTGGGAGAGGTGAATGATTTCCTGGGGTGTCAGGTCCTACGCAATAGAGTTCAGGGCACTATTTCCATGAGTTGCACTCCCAAGATTGATGCTCTTGTGGAGAAGTTTGGCGTTGCTGATGATGGACGTGGGGTTGATACCCCCATGTCCAAGGACTTCGTGGCTAGCAGCAGACCCGAGTCCTCAGATGGTATGTCACATGGGGCTGGTACCCCTTTGCCACCTGGTCATCGATACTGCGAGTTAATTGGATCGTTACTGTACATAGCCAATACGACCCGGCCTGACATTTCTCAGGCTGTTGGAGTGTTGTCAAGGTATAGAATGACACCCACTACCTCACACTGGAATGAGGCCATTCGAGTGCTGAAGTACTTGAGAGATACCAGAGAGTTAGCTCTTACTCTGGGTGGAAAGGGCCCTGAGCTAGAAGGCTATGTTGATGCCGACTATGCTGGGGACCTGGACCACAGGTATTCCACCACTGGCTATGTTCTATCAGTCTATGGTAGTGCCGTGGTTTGGGGAAGCAAGAAGCAGAGCTCAGTTGCTACCTCAACTGTGCAAGCTGAGTTTATGGCAGCTGGCCATATTGTGAAGGAAGCCAACTGGCTAAGGGGCTTCTTGGAAGAGATAGGGGCTGCACCTTGGAGGGTCAAAATTTTCTGTGACAACCAAGGATGCATTTCTAATTTACGGAACCCCCTGTATTCCAAATTCACAAAGCACGTTGCAGTAAGCTTCCACTACGCTAGGGAAGCTATGGCACTTGGGCAGGTAGATATCCTCTATGTGGAATCTGCACGCAATGTGGCTGACATTATGACCAAGCCACTTGCCAAGCCCGTGTTTGTTGGTCATCGTGATTCACTAGGTTTGAGAAGATACACTTAAAGCATGCAGGCAAGGGGAAGTGTTGAGTTCTGAACATTATTATTGAATGCCTTGTGCTTTAAGTGATCTTCATGTGTGCACTATTAGGATATGGGTCCATTGAGAACATAAGGTACCTTGAGACACGGCAGATTCTGGACGTTTTCGAACATAAGGTACAATCCTATCTAGTTCACACGTTTGTCGGATGAACTCTTAAGGCTGCCCCACCGGAGTGAATACCAACTGGTTGTGAAAGATGCTGGGCATCACCAGATGCTAGTCTTGTCCGACAGTTGTGTGTGGCACTCAGCAGACAGTCGTACGGACTGTAGCTGGAGTAACTTCGTCTATTGACGACCTGTCTGCTTTGTACAGGTACGGTGCGGCAGTGTGTGTTGTATCATTGTTGCTATTGTGAGAGTGAACAAGCTTAGTGTACCCTGTAGTCACTCAAACAGATAAGGGACAGTGACTTCAGGGAGTATAGGCATGTACTTGAACGTAGCCGTCTAGAGCCTTATCTAGTGATTGCTTGATCGGTGCTTGTGTACAAGATAATGATGTAACGGAACTGGTTGTGAAAGATGCTGGGCATCACCAGATGCTAGTCTTGTCCGACAGTTGTGTGTGGCACTCAGCAGACAGTCGTACGGACTGTAGCTGGAGTAACTTCGTCTATTGACGACCTGTCTGCTTTGTACAGGGAAAGCCGATTGCCCATAACCTTTCACACACAACAAACAGATCGGCCTGTCAGCTGAGGAACAAATAGAATGCATTCGACATGTTTCTTGTCTGCTGCAGGCAATGTGTGAAGAAGCATCAACATTTTTCTACCCTTCCCGTCCCTTTCCCTCCCAATTGCCCAGCTATAGTCCAAAAGGGAACTCCCGCAAGATCACATTTCAGCCCAAAATCTGCCACAATCGAGACCTGTCCCGACTCGAAATCAAGAAATTTTCACCGAAAATCCATGCAAATTCGACCTAGCGGGAGTTCCCAGTCCAAACCATCATTCTCACAGAACTTTGATAGTATACCTCCTTAGTACGTACCATGATAAGTGTGGCTTATTGAGGTCTTCACAGTATGTTGGCCAGCAAGACCTCATGAGTGATCACAATTGCGCTCATTTAATCGATGAACGGAGCACGTGAAGTGTTGCAATTAAACTCAAGCACTTGATATCAAGAAGCTAGAGCCAAAGTTGCTGACTAATTCATACAGATCCTGGTAACTGTCAGGGCTTGCAAGGCAAGCAAGTGTGTATAAAGTACATTTCTCATAGTTGGAAACCCCGATGTCCTGTTGAAACATGAGGTGTGTATTCATGTTGCATGGGATGACGTGATTGCAGCTTTTGGTTTGGTGATTACATCACCATCGGCCACTGTTGGTTTACGCCTCTCCTTCCGCACATATACATATGTATACACACATTCCTACCGAAGCCCTTATGAGGCCAAATGCATGCATTTCGCCTCATAAGGACTTCGGTAGGAGTTTGATTCTCCTGCGCAGGAGAATCAACTCGTCTATTCTACTTCACAGTCCGTCCCATTTACCCGTCAAAGCTAATATACTCTATGGAGGCGTACCTACCTGGGGAATCCTGCTGGGCATACAAATGCATTAAGGGCTGGGTTCTCCCTCCCCCAACCCCCTACAACCCACAGTTCATGGTGGTGGGAGGAAGTACCCTAGGAAGTACACTACTAGGCGTGAAACCTTTGCAGGAACTGTGGTTAAGCAAATGGATATTTCAAAACCGACCACGTCCGTATGGACACGCCTGAACGTATTGATGTGCGTCGGGTACGAGACCTACTTGATCGCCAGGCAGATCTGTTGTGGGAAGGCTTATGTTATAATAGTGACAGAACATTTTGGTGCCTTTCCCTCAGAAGAGTAATAGTGGCCAGATCATCGTCAATTACCAGAGAGAGCAGTTAGTAGAATGAGTAATCAGTGGCAGAACCCAGGAGTTCTGCCAGAACCAATCTAGACCAATTGCACGTTAATAAGAAAGGATTAGATAATCGGACACGGTTTGCTCGAAAGGCTATATGCTCCTGGCTCGAAGGATTGAGGCACTTGATTGGGACATCAAAAGCACTTCGGGTGTTTGCTACTTTACTGTTGCCAGTCAAGTCTCCTCACTCACAGACGACACTGCTTGTTTCTCTACGCACAACAAGAGTGTCGCCGGGCTTAACACCCTCGTGCCGGGACATGCAGGTAAACTGCTGTCAAGACATCATATGAACATGAACAATGGTTTAGGAAGGGTCTAGATAAGGTACAATAGAAAGGTGTAATTGCTTAGCTCATCGGACATTGGTAATGCAGACTATCAGTAACGTTGTTGATAGGATAGTTCGAGTTGCCGAGTGACGAGAGAAAGCAATAAACATTGTAAGACTTGATTGGGACATCAAAAGCACTTCGGGTGTTTGCTACTTTACTGTTGCCAGTCAAGTCTCCTCACTCACAGACGACACTGCTTGTTTCTCTACGCACAACAAGAGTGTCGCCGGGCTTAACACCCTCGTGCCGGGACATGCAGGGAACATTACGCCCAGAATTGTACAGGTTATGGGCCCACCAAACTCTTGAGCTGGGCAACTGAAAGCATGTTCCGAGCCTACGATGGGACGAACGAAGCAGAGCGGAAGGATGTCGACCGGCGGTAAAAGACCTTTTATTCCCCCACCTCCTTCACCACCGACATATGATAGCCTGAGGCGAGCTGGAGGAGATACGGGACCGAGAACACCAGAAGAACGAGCATTTATAGTGAAGGATTTTGTCAGCCGCGCGTACGGACTGGGCAAACTCGAACAGCCTCTGTGGTTCAGACGACGATTCTCTGTTTACCCAGCATACAAAGTAACTGCGTGGGAGTGTTCATTCATCAACGCGGACCCAGGCTTCGTCACGCGAGCATTATTTGAACGACATCTACAACAGCTCGGAGGACCCAACAGACCCGAGTACTGGGAAGAAAGGGCAGCCTACACAGCAGTGGAGTGTGCTCTCGCTACTCTTGACGAGGACTTCCTACTTTCCCTTCTGGGCAGCAGAAAAGGATTCAGCCCAGAGGAGTGGTGCACGGACACAGACGACGGAGACGACGACAGGGACGCGCAGCTGTCAGAACCTAACGCAGACTGAGGGACATCAGCATGGCGAGAAAGAGATCCAAATCAAGGGAGCCATCCGAGGAGGAGCCCACAACAGAGGAAGCATCTACATCGTCTCCCACACGACAGCCGTGTACACCCAGCACATCAAAGGGCGAGGGAGATGTACTTCCCAAGGTCATTGCCACCCAAGTCAAAGTGCATATTAAACTGGATCGTCATGGCACAAATTTTGTGGTATGGGACAATGCCTTCACTGCTGCCAATAGTGCCAAGGGTTCTTTTCCTGCCATTCAGTCAGCCATGCCTGGAACTATCCATAATGCAGCTGCAATGCTTCTGTTGTATGAGTCAGTTCCAGAGGAATGGTTAGGGGAAGTGTCAAGTAAGCCGTCAGCATATGATGCATATCTGTTTATCTGCAAGAAATTTGTTGGTGGTTACAACACTCAAGCCAACGCAGACTGGCTGAAGGAAATGTCAAAAGGGATGAGGCGTGGAGAAACAATCTCTCAGTATGTGTCCAGAATGATAAATCTCAAAAGCTGCTTGAAACGCAACAGACATGACCTCCTGGATGGTCATGTGGCCTCCCAGATCGTGCAGGGACTGCCAGCAGCAGCTAATCCTCCTGGTCTACTGCCCACTGCAGTAGCTTACCCCTTGGATGAACTGGCAGCTCTCATTTCCACCACTGCAGAAGCTGCTGGCTACAACGATGATGGAGAACAGCCTGCCATGGTGATGCAAGCAATGCCTGCTCAACGAGAGACTGCTCCTGCCTCTTCCACTAGCGGGGCCAATCCCTCCAAACAGCCAGCAGACACAGAATCAAGGGGAGAAGTGAGAGGCACATGCAACTACTGCCACAGGAAAGGCCATTTCTGGAGAGACTGCCGCAAACGCCAAAGGGATGCAGAGACACAACGCAATGTGGTGGCAGCAGTACAGCAACTTGCTGCCATGTGGCCCCAAGGTCAGTTTCCTGGTGCGCCTCAACCGCCTCCAAGCGTGCAGCATGCATTCCCAGGCACTGGAGCGTTCCCACTGCTGCACCCTCCTCCAGGTCCACCTTCTCCTCCCTCAGAAGGTATGCCATACGTGGTGTCTTATAATGTGCTGGATGGCAGTAAACACCAGCAGTCCAAACAGTCGTGGCTTGTGGACAGTGGAGCGTCTGTACATCTTGTGAACAACTTGTCCCTGCTGCATGCCCCTACAGTACATGACCACCCTATTCCACTGCTGCTTGCTACATCTGATGCCACTGGGGGTATTGTTGCTACTGGGTCAGTGTGCCTCCTGTCCTCTCAGAGTATTCCAGTGTGGCTGCATCATGTCCAGTGTGTTCCCTCAGCTACCACCAATATTCTCTCAGTATCTGCTGCTCTGCGTGATGGAATCCGGTTCAGTACAGATAGACTGGGAGCATTCACTGCTGTCTCAGGACCGAGTGGTTGGCAGATGCCTGTGAAACCAGAGAATGGTCTCTATTATATTCACAACTGCCTCCCAGTAGCACCAGTGAAGGTCCCTTATTCAGTGACAGGTGCCTTGAAGAAGAAATGCTCCAAAGGTCAATGTAATAACTCAGCGGAATTTATAAGGAAGTAAAGCAGGAAGGGAGCAAGGAACGAGGCGCGACACGAGGTCCGTCACTTGGGGCAAGCAAGCGTTTACAAGAACCACCCCACCACACAGCTTACCCTTGTGGTTTCTCCAGTTCTGTCCTCTCGTGTTAATCTACTCGGCACGCGGGTTCCTAGCCAAGGGACGCCTATCATTCGGACTCGGCCCATGTACGACTTCTGTCCCTCTATCCTTCGTGAGAGCCCTAGATCGTCCACTCGCTGGCGTGCTAACGGTGACAATTATTGTCATCAAACACACGCAATGACGGAGTGCCAACTATGCATGGCGTAAGCAACCATCACCGACGGAAGGTGCTACTCTCGTTCGAGCGGCTAACCACGTGGCTCCCACGGGCGTGCAGTATGGCGCCAAAGGGCGTCTCCCGCAAATGTCCCGAAATGCTCGGAAATCCTCGCATTCCGTTACATTATCCCCCCCTTAGTCCTTTGCATGTCCTCATGCAAACCCACTCGAGGATTTTCACTGAGAAGAACAACCAGAGAAACCGGTAAACTGGACGGCCCAAACCTCCAACTGCCGTCTGACCCCTGCCGAATTGGTGGTTCATGGGGTCCCCACTTCCAATGTAGAATATCTCCAAGTAAACACTTCCTTGCCATTTATTTATTTTTTATGGCTTTTCTAGTACACTAGGTAGACTTGCGTCTAATCTTATTCGAAGAACAAACATGAAGAAATAAACGTTCAAACATGAAAAACAAGTGTCCCAATTTCCCAAGTCCAAGAGAACATAAAAATCTAATCCAAAAACATACAACACAAAAGAATAATTAAAGTGCTTAAGTCCAAAAAGTAGGGAACTTCCATGGAGAAGTTCCATGCTCCCAATGAGTCCCGTTCCCGTAATGGATGATCCCAAGTCAACATACTGTACAAATCCGCATAAGGTACATATTCCAGCTCATGCCGAACGACTCGGGTTGCGTTGGCTCTGAACCATGATCCAAAAGGAACAAACAAACAAACAAAGAAACAAAGTCCAACGTTCCCAAAAGTCCCAACAACACAAATTTCCAAGGTCCAAGATCCAAGAGAGTCCAAGTCCCCCCTATTGACATAGACAGTCCAAGACCTGCCAGTCACATAGAAGAATCCTCAATCCCTCTCCAATTTCCAAGTCCCTTCTAGTCACATAGTCCACCAATCACAAGAAAAGTGCCCAGGATCCACAACTGATTGCTTGTGCTAGCAGGTGTACTCCCCCCCCACCTATCCAAAGCGTGCAGACTCCGGGCTGCAACATGCCATGGTGTGTGACATCTGTCCACCCACACCGGAGTGGGCGACCCACTCCCAATCCCATCCCGAGGGGGTGCACACATTTGCAATCATACCACCGGCTTGTCTGTGCAGATCCTTGCGTACCCGACAAGGACTCCCTCCTAAAGAGAGCAAAGACAAGGTAACCGACCGGAGGAGCGGGCAGCAGGGGGAAAGCCTCAAACGGCCGTCTCGCCCCACTTGGGCGGGCCCAACTCCTGGTGACGGTGGTAGGCGTTGATGGTGTCCTTTGCGTGGTCGAACATGTCCAAGGGCTCCCAGTCGTCTCCGACGTCGTAACCTGACCACAGTACCCAGTATTGGTAGGCTGGGGTACCGTCCGGGAAGTGGAGGGCCCGGTTCCCCTTCATCCAGGGACGGTGACCGAGGATGCCGTCCACGACGTACTCGGCATTCTCCGTGCCGTCATCGCCCTTGACCATGCGTGGTCCCGGCTGGTATTTGTAAATGCTGAGGCGGTCTGGGTTACGTGGCCCCTTGTAGAGGTCCACATATTCCACGTTTATGCGTGGGTGAAACTTCAAGGCGGCGGGGACGTCCAGCTCAACAGAGTTGGGATGGACGGCAGTGACCCGGAAGGGTCCAATCCGGCGCCTGGCAAGCTTTATGTACTTCTGCGACGTCAGGGCGGCTGGGAACTTCGTCCGAAGGAGAACAAGGTCCCCCTTCTTATAGATCACAGCCCGGCGGTGGCGGTTCGCCTGGGCCGCCTGCCGCTCCTGAGCTGCAGCCAAAAACTTCCGTGCAAGAGTAAGGGAGTCTTGCATCTTCCGGAGGAAAAGATCTGCCCGATCTGCTTTCCCCCCCTCCATGTGTCCCATAGCAAATGGAATGTTTGGATCCTGTCCATATGTCAAGCGGAACGGTGTGGTGTTGATCGAGGCTTGCCATGTATTGTTATAGGCAAACTCTGCAACAGCCAGATGGTTTTCCCATTCTTTAGGCTTATCCCAAACATAATGTTTGAGGTAGTCCTCAAGAATCCTGTTAACCCGTTCCGTTTGTCCGTCAGATTGTGGGTGATAGGCTGTAGACCGTGCAGGTTTGCAGCCTGTTAAATTTAGGAGTATATCCATAAATTTACTCACAAACTTAGGATCCCTATCCGACACAAGTTCCTCTGGAAATCCGTGGTATCTCCAGACTTTATCCCTTAGCAAAACTGCTACATCATATGAGTCAGCTTTTGTGGTGGTGGGCACAAAGTGAGCACACTTACTTAACCGGTCCACCACAACCCATATGGCATCATTCCCGTTTGCACTCCGTGGCAACCCCGTTATGAAATCCATGGAAATGCTTTGCCATTTCCTAGTCGGGATTTGCAAGGGGTGAAGGAGGCCTGCGGGCAACTTGTTTGAAGCTTTGACCCTTTGACAAGAATCACAGTAGGCAACATATTCCCGCACGTCCTCTGTCATTCCCGGCCACCACCATTCCCGTTTCACCAGTTCATACATCTTGGCAAAACCAGGGTGTCCCACATACAAAGGTTCATGCAATGCCTTGAGTATATCTTGTCTTAGGTTTCTCCCCACGACTCCTTCCCCATCCTTCACCTCATAATGCCCTGGGACATACTTCCGTCCCTCCTTCCCATATTCCCATATCCCATTCCTGAAATGCACCTTCCTTCTGTTCGACCTCTTTCCCAACCACTCATCATCCATGTATGCCCTTTTTACTAACTCCAGGAAGGGTTCACACGTGTCAAGCTGCTGGGTGACTCCGCTCGGGCGGGCCCTCCCGCCGGAGTCCATTGCGACCCGGGGCTTGACACTCCTGAGCTCGGGCTCCGCTGGCTCGACGTTGCGTCGGAGCTGCCTGGCCGCGAGGATTGGGATCCTGGACAAGGCATCTGCGACGTTAGTCTTGCCTGGCTCCCAAACCCAGAGTATGTCAAACTCCTGCAATCGCTCAGCCCACCTAGCTCTTCTCGGGCTAAGTCCTGCCTGTTGTTGCAAAAAGGTATTACACTTATGGTCAGTGGTTACGGTGACTGGTTTTCCTAACACATAACATCGCCATTCCTGTAGAGCATACACTACAGCCAGCAATTCCCTCTCCGTAGCAGAATAGTTACGCTCTGCACTATTCAACTTTTTGCTATAGTATGCTACTACTTTCCCGTCCTGCATGAGAACTGCTCCCACCCCAAAATCACTTGCATCACATGTCACTTGGAATGGTTTCCGAAGATCAGGTAGTGATAAGATAGGGGCCTCTACCAAAGCAGTCTTCAATGCTGAAAAAGATTCCTCCTGTTCCAATTCCCATTCCCATGCCCTCTTGCTGCTTGACAACTTTGTCAAGGGAGCAGCGATGGCACTGAAGTCCCTGATAAACTTCCTGAAGTAGTTTGCAAGGCCCAGAAACCTACGGACATCCGTGGTGTTTTTGGGTACGGGCCATTCCTTGACTACTTCCACCTTTTGTGGGTCCACCTTTAATCCATCCCTTCCAATGATATGCCCCAAGTATCGAAGTTCAGAACGCATGAACTCACACTTGGGTAGCTTGGCAAAGAGTTGCTTCTCTCGCAAGCGAGCGAAGACTTTTTCCAAATGGACATAATGCATGTTTTCATCCTTGCTGAAAATGAGCACATCATCCAAATAGACAACGACAAATCCCTCCCGAATGAAATCATGGAAGATTTCATTCATCAGCCGCTGAAAAGTGGCCGGAGCATTCGTTAAACCAAAGGGGAGCACCAGAAACTCGTACAACCCAAATGGTGTTCTAAATGCTGTCTTTGGGATATCTTCTTCTTTAAGCCGGACCTGATGGTATCCGCTCAATAAGTCCAGGCTTGAGAAGACCTTTGCTCCTTTGAGCCTATCAAGCAAATCATCAATCCGGGGCAAGGGGTACCTATCCGGAATGGTAATCTGGTTGACAGCTCTATAATCAATTACCATCCTATAAGTTCCTTCCTTCTTTTTAACAAAAAGAACAGGAGATGCATAAGGTGAGTGACTGGGCCGGATGTGCCCTAATGCGAGAAGCTCATCCACTGTTTTAGTACACTCTTCCATTTCTAGAGAAGATAAACGATAAGCAGGCTTATTAGGAGGTACAGAGCCAGGTTGTATCCTGATGGTGTGATACACCTGTCTATGCGGTGGCAATCCTGGCAAACCTTGAGGAAACAAATCACTGTACTCCCTAAGGAGCACCCCCAATTGTTCCGATTTGCCCTTCAACACCTCCTCCAATCCCAAGGATCCCGTGAGCTTACCCGACGACGACGTTGGCTTCTCCTCCTCCCCCTCCATTATTCCCTCTTCCTCCCCCTCCACTAGGGGTTCCGAGAATAATTCCGGGACCGGCCCGCCCTGGGTACCCGGTCCCCTGGAGTTGGTTGATGAGGTGCCTGATTCGTCGTCGGAGGGATCGAGCCCGTTTTCCTCCAGGGATGACTCCTGCTCATCCCATGCATACTCTTCAGGTCTCATGACAACATTCAACAGACAAAGTCTCCATTGATCTACTTTGTTCTTCCCCTTCCTCACTATGTTCATACCCCATTGCAACGTGCAGGGTAAGACTTTCCTGTGAGGGTCCAACGTTACCCACTTCCCTTGATGTTTTATTTGTGCCTTTCCAACCCCAACACTGACTGTGGCCTCCCTTAGAGACATCCAGTCTTGTCCCAGAATGAGGTCCACCCCCTCCATAATAGAATCACATACAAAGAAAGTATGGCGGGTGACTACCGAAGGGGTGAACCTAACACTAAGGTCAACCTTCCCCTTGGTTTCAGACAAGGACCCATCTGCAAGGACTACTGTTGTTGCTTCCTTGTGATACCTAAGCCCTTGTAGTACTTTGCCTCGGACAAAAGAATGGGTAGCCCCAGTGTCCATGAGTGCACGAAACTCCATGCCTCGAACAGTAACGGCAAAAGTCAGGTTGAGTGGTGAGAGATTTCCCACATGCCCTACATGACAAGATGGTTGTGGCATGACACATGCAAGCACAAATGAAAAAGGAAATATTCCTGCCTTGCCCGAGAACATGAATTGTTCTCCCCTACATCCCCGAGCAAGAACTTTTAGTTTGGCCTTTGTCCTGTACTCTAAGAAAAACCTCCTGCTTTTCCAGACTTTTTGGCTAACAACAAAGCAGGCACCAAGGCTGGGATCATGTTTTCTCTTTGCAAAGAAATCATGCAAGCAAGCCTCTGCACAATTTTTCTTAGGTACTACAAACTCAAAGGGTTCAGAGAGTGAAGACAAATAGGCCAAACAATGGGGATCCATGACCCTTGCGAGTCAAGTTTTGGGTTTCCCCTTCCCTTTCCCCTTCCACTTCCCTCTTCCCTTTCCTTTCCCTTGCCAATTACCTTGCCCTCCTTGAGGTGGTGGAAGCCCTCCTTGCACTGGTGCCACCACTGGTGGGGCCTGTGGTGCAGAGGGAAAGTAACCCGGTTGAAAGACTGGTGGTTGGAACCCTCCCGCTTTAGCTTTAGCAGCCAACCACTCCCTTTTCAACTGACATTGCCATGCTTCATGGCCCAACTGTTTGCAAAAGTAACACTCCCTATTAGCGGGGATGACCTTCCGAGAGTCCAACTTTCCCTTCCCTGGTGCACCAGGGGGTCCTCCAACAGCTCCCCAGAAGGGTGGTGACCCTTGAACTTCCTCTGGGATATGAGCTGCACCAAGATTGGTGTGGAAGTTTGATAGTGTCCTCCTCTTGGGGGGACCTCCCTGTGCATCCCCATGGGCACTCTTGAAACCACCTTCATACTTGACCACAAAGGAGCACAAGTCATCCAGGTCTGTGAAGGGTTTCCCTGTCCCGGGGTTGATGGTACTAGCCAATCTTAACTGCACATTAAGACCCTTCATGAATAAGTGCAACTTATCCTGCTCTACCATTTCATATTCCACCTCAATATCCGAAAGCAAAGCAACAAATCTTTCAATGTACCTCTCCACACTTTCATTTCCCTGGTAGACTTTGTCAAGCTTTTGTCTTGCTATTGCTACTGTGTCAGTGGCATCATATCTTTTGGACATAAAAGCTTTAAAGTCTTCCCACTCTATGGCATCTTCCTCTCCTCCCTCTTTTTCCCACTTACGCACAAAAGCATCCCACACTTTAAGAGGTCTTTCTTCCAAGTGTTGAACTGCCAAAGCAACCCACTTAGCATCAGGCACGTTTGTGAGTTTAGCATATGATGCCAATTTCCGTGCAAAAAACATAAAACTTCCACGTTTTCCGTTAAAGAGAGAAGGAGGGGCAGCACGCACTTCCACCGGTTTGAGGATCGGTGCTTGGGCCTCAGCCTGCCGAGCCTCCAACTTTTGTTGAACCAAAGCGTCAACGTATTGTTCAATATCTTCCTTTGACAAGGAGCGTTTCTTCCTTTTGCCTTCCGATCCCTCGGTTGTAGGGGCGATCGGGTTCATGGAATCAACGTCCTCTTCCAACAAGTCCGTCACTTCAATTCCTTCCTTCAAAGAACCTTCCACAAGGCTTCGGTCTTCTTCAGATAGGTTTTTAAACCTATCGGATCCCACCGAGCTCATCTACGCGACGCATCCCAAAGTTAGATCCTTACATCGGCATCTGCCAACTTCCAACAACTTGAGCGAAAACCACAAAGGATTGATAACGGCTTTCGCCGATACCAAATGTAATAACTCAGCGGAATTTATAAGGAAGTAAAGCAGGAAGGGAGCAAGGAACGAGGCGCGACACGAGGTCCGTCACTTGGGGCAAGCAAGCGTTTACAAGAACCACCCCACCACACAGCTTACCCTTGTGGTTTCTCCAGTTCTGTCCTCTCGTGTTAATCTACTCGGCACGCGGGTTCCTAGCCAAGGGACGCCTATCATTCGGACTCGGCCCATGTACGACTTCTGTCCCTCTATCCTTCGTGAGAGCCCTAGATCGTCCACTCGCTGGCGTGCTAACGGTGACAATTATTGTCATCAAACACACGCAATGACGGAGTGCCAACTATGCATGGCGTAAGCAACCATCACCGACGGAAGGTGCTACTCTCGTTCGAGCGGCTAACCACGTGGCTCCCACGGGCGTGCAGTATGGCGCCAAAGGGCGTCTCCCGCAAATGTCCCGAAATGCTCGGAAATCCTCGCATTCCGTTACAGTCAAAGTCATGACTGTGCCAAGCGTTTCCTGTGGCACAGCAGATTGGGACACCCAGGAGACCCCTGGATGAAACGCCTGAGCAGTGAGCAACTGGTTACTGGCTTAGACACCTCGATGTCCCCCTGTGAAAATTGTCCTAAGTACTGTGAAGCGTGCATTGAGGGGAAGCATGCACGTCCTCCATTTGGTGAAAGCTCTAGACCTGCTGAAAAACCCCTTGACAGAATCCACATTGACACTGTGGGTCCCATATCACCAGCAGCTATTACTGGGGAACGTTTTTGGGTAACTGTAACTGATGAGGCATCTGGGTGGAAGGCAGTGCTGCCAGTGAAGTCAAAAGATGTAATTGCAGCTGTTGTCAGAGACCTAATTCTGTACTGGCAAACTGAGAAGGAAACTACAGTGAAGTGCATCCGCAGTGACAGAGGGACAGAGTTCTTAAATGCCAAGTTCAAGGAATTTTGTGCATCCCAGGGCACTAAGCTGGAGACATCTGCCCCATATACCCCTCAGCAGAATGGAGTTGCTGAGAGAGCCAACAGAACCCTCAAGGAGCGCACCAGGACCCTCCTCAATTTTGCTGCAGCAAGCCCTGTTATGTGGAAGGAAGCCCTGGAGACAGCCTGCACCCTCCTAAATATGGGACCCAGCACAGGCAGGCCCCTATCTCCCTGCGAAATGTTCATGGGATATAAGCCTGATGTATCCCTGCTGCGCACATGGGGATGCCTTGCATTTGTGCACGTTCCTGACCAGCAGAGGGGGACCTTTGCACCAAAGGCTGTGGCTGGGATGTTCACTGGTTACTCCCCAGTGTCAAAGGCATATCGTATCTATATGGGGGGGGGGGATCTGGAGAGAGAGCAGAGATGTTCAATTTGTGGAACACATTCGGGGAGCTACTAGGGTGGGAATGGCTGTTCTCCCTGACCAGCCTCAGCAGTTTTCATACCCTGAAGACTTATCAGGGCTATTGCACAGCAGCAATCCAGTGGTGCCATTGTCACAGCGCAGTATGCAGAACCAGACTGTCAGCAGCCCATGCTCCAGCAGTAGACCTGACAGCGCCTTCCCAGTACCCTCTGACCAGGCTGCAACTGAGCCTGATAGTCAGGGGAAGCCTTCCCAGGAGGGGGGCATTCTCATTGTGTCTCCCGAAGCAAGCACGGGAGAGCAGCAGCCGGACCTGGATCAGTCCGGGGCTCTGGACGCCATCCAACGACTGGCGCGAGGAAGTGCAGACAGCGGACAACATCATCAGACTTTAGAGCGAATACAACAGTCACTGCGTAACCCGCATCCGGCTACTACCATCCTGCCTCCGGACGGACTGTCGCGGGCTCAACGCTATGAGCAACGAACTGCGGCTCGAGATATCCTGCTGGCACAGGATAAGGGAGAGAGCTGTGAGCGAGAGGGGAGGACTGAAGGTGACACAGAGTCACAGGGACCAGGGGAAGCGCAGGAATTGGGGCAGGACACCGAGAGACCTGCTTTACTTGTAAGAGATGAGAGGGGGGCAGTCTCTGATCAGACTGCAGATGGTCCAAGTGAGCTGAGATGTATGGGTGGGACCTGCTCAGTGCCTGAGAGTAATGTTAGCGATGAGAACTCTATCAGTGATGCCCAAGGACAATGTGGTGCCAGCCACGCAAGCATGGGCCATGCATGGGAGTGTGCTGCTGGGCCTGCGCCCCAGCGCTCATGTCTAGTGGGCAGCAGACAGAGAGAGAGAGAGACATGGGCACAGCAGCAAAATAGACCAAGTGCTCATGCAATGCAGAGTGGTCCACGTGTCTGTGAGAGTCCTGACGGGACTGCAAACCGTCAGCCATGTGAGAGGGTGTCTGAGGAGGTGAATCGGAAGCCAAGACAGTGTGAGAACTCCCCCAATTACAAGAGCTTTCCGAGAGGTACCTGTGTTTGGGAGGATGATGTGAGAGAGGCTGGCAGCAAGCTTGAGAGGGCAAGCTGTGAGTCTAAGAGAGAGAAAGAGCAGAGGGAGAGATCTGGATCTTTACCAACAGTTCCCACGTGCTGTGCGGCGACATTCAGCGAAAGAGTAGTGGATGAGAGTGAGAGTAAGAGTAAGCAAGAGCAGGGGAAGCATACTGGGGTGCGTTTTGGGAAGATCAGTGTGCCCTCAAGTCTCAAGGAGGCACAGCAGTCCCCACAGTGGGAGTACTGGAAGGCTGCAATGCAGGAGGAGCAAAACTCCTTAGATGCCCATGAGGTGATGGAGTTTGTTCCTAGACCTCGTGGGCACAAAGTTATCCCAGTTCACTGGATTTTTTCAGTGAAAATGGATGCACACGGCAATGTGCTTAGATTCAAGGCCAGGCTGGTGGCTCAAGGGTGTAGGCAAATTCCAGGAGTGGATGTGATGGAGGTATTTGCTCCCACCAGCAGTTATGGGTCTAGAAGAGCTTTACTGTCAGTGGCTGCACAGGAGGGTCTTGAAATTCACCAGGTGGATGTCAAGACTGCTTTCTTAAATGGTGAATTAGAGGAGGAGGTCTATGTCACACAACCTCCTGGGTTTGAGAATGGGGATGGGAACACTGTGTGTCGCTTGAAGAAGGCATTGTATGGCCTGAAGCAAGCTCCAAGGGCATGGCATAAGACCCTTAATGAGAAGCTACATACCATGGGGTATGAGGTGTGCAAGAGTGATGCTGGGGTCTATGTGAAATGTTCTGTGGATGGAGGGAAATCCTTTGTGCTGATTTATGTTGATGATCTATTGATAGTTTCAAAGGGCATGAGTGAGATTGAGAGGGTGAAAGGGTTGCTGAAGCAGGAGTTCACCATCCATGATCTTGGAGAGGTGAAAGATTTCTTGGGCTGTCAAGTAATGAGAGATAGAGAGAAAGGGTTGATTTCTTTGAGTTGCATCCCAAAGATTGATGCCCTAGTTGAGAAATTTGGGCTGGATCTGGAGTCTGTGGGGCCTGACACCCCTATGACTAAGGATTTTGTGGCCACACAGAGACCTATGTCTAAGGACAACAGTGCCAGCATTGGAGCTGGGAGTCCCTTACCTCCAGGTCACAGATATTGTGAACTGGTTGGGTCACTGTTGTACATTGCCAACACCACAAGGCCTGATATTTCCCAGGCTGTGGGAGTGCTTTCCAGGTATAGGATTACTCCCACCACTGCTCATTGGAATGAAGCCATCAGAGTGTTGAAATATCTGATGGCTACCAGGGATCTTGTGTTAGTACTTGGAGGGAAGGACACAGAGCTGGAGGGCTTTGTGGATGCAGATTATGGTGGTGATCAGGATCACAGGTTCTCCACTACTGGTTACGTAATTCGTGTGTTTGGAGGAGCAGTAGTTTGGGGAAGCAAAAAGCAGTCTGCAGTGGCCACATCCACTGTAGAGGCTGAGTTTATGGCGGCAAGTGCAGCTGTCAAAGAGGCAAATTGGATGAAGGGATTCCTGGAAGAAATTGGGATTTCTCCGTGGATTGTGAAGATCCACTGCGATAATCAGGGATGTATCAATCATCTCAGAAATCCAGTGTTCTCTAAGCATACCAAGCACATCGCGATCAGCTTCCATTTTGCACGGGAAGCTATTGCATTGGGTCAGGTGGATGTGAAATACGTTCCTTCTGCAAGGAATGTAGCAGATATATTCACAAAGCCTTTGACAAGGCAGGTGTTTCAGGGACATCGTGATGCTCTGGGGTTGGCCAAGTTTTTGTGAGGAAAAGGCAAGGGGAAGTGTTATAATAGTGACAGAACATTTTGGTGCCTTTCCCTCAGAAGAGTAATAGTGGCCAGATCATCGTCAATTACCAGAGAGAGCAGTTAGTAGAATGAGTAATCAGTGGCAGAACCCAGGAGTTCTGCCAGAACCAATCTAGACCAATTGCACGTTAATAAGAAAGGATTAGATAATCGGACACGGTTTGCTCGAAAGGCTATATGCTCCTGGCTCGAAGGATTGAGGCACTTGATTGGGACATCAAAAGCACTTCGGGTGTTTGCTACTTTACTGTTGCCAGTCAAGTCTCCTCACTCACAGACGACACTGCTTGTTTCTCTACGCACAACAAGAGTGTCGCCGGGCTTAACACTGTTGAGTTCTGAACATTATTATTGAATGCCTTGTGCTTTAAGTGATCTTCATGTGTGCACTATTAGGATATGGGTCCATTGAGAACATAAGGTACCTTGAGACACGGCAGATTCTGGACGTTTTCGAACATAAGGTACAATCCTATCTAGATCACACGTTTGTCGGATGAACTCTTAAGGCTGCCCCACCGGAGTGAATACCAACTGGTTGTGAAAGATGCTGGGCATCACCAGATGCTAGTCTTGTCCGACAGTTGTGTGTGGCACTCAGCAGACAGTCGTACGGACTGTAGCTGGAGTAACTTCGTCTATTGACGACCTGTCTGCTTTGTACAGGTACGGTGCGGCAGTGTGTGTTGTATCATTGTTGCTATTGTGAGAGTGAACAAGCTTAGTGTACCCTGTAGTCACTCAAACAGATAAGGGACAGTGACTTCAGGGAGTATAGGCATGTACTTGAACGTAGCCGTCTAGAGCCTTATCTAGTGATTGCTTGATCGGTGCTTGTGTACAAGATAATGATGTAACGGAACTGGTTGTGAAAGATGCTGGGCATCACCAGATGCTAGTCTTGTCCGACAGTTGTGTGTGGCACTCAGCAGACAGTCGTACGGACTGTAGCTGGAGTAACTTCGTCTATTGACGACCTGTCTGCTTTGTACAGGGAAAGCCGATTGCCCATAACCTTTCACAAACACCCTCGTGCCGGGACATGCAGGTAAACTGCTGTCAAGACATCATATGAACATGAACAATGGTTTAGGAAGGGTCTAGATAAGGTACAATAGAAAGGTGTAATTGCTTAGCTCATCGGACATTGGTAATGCAGACTATCAGTAACGTTGTTGATAGGATAGTTCGAGTTGCCGAGTGACGAGAGAAAGCAATAAACATTGTAAGACTTGATTGGGACATCAAAAGCACTTCGGGTGTTTGCTACTTTACTGTTGCCAGTCAAGTCTCCTCACTCACAGACGACACTGCTTGTTTCTCTACGCACAACAAGAGTGTCGCCGGGCTTAACACCCTCGTGCCGGGACATGCAGGGAACATTACGCCCAGAATTGTACAGCTTACAACCTTCTCCGTTCAAGTCTCTCAGCTAGGGCATTGTATTGTAGGTATTATAGATGGTTTATACGCCCTCAACATGTGCCTCTGCATAGAGGTGCCCCAAGACTTCATCTCCCCCTGAAAACTGTAAGAACCCTTTTACGATTCCGCTTAGGATGTCATGACCTCCCAATTGACACTGGTAGACGGCAAGGGATCCCCCGAGATGAGAGGATGGGTGTACTAGGTGTTCATTAGTGATGGTGGGAGTTGAGTTTCATTTCCTGTTCATTTGCCCATTGTAAGAACATATTCGACCTCAGTTTAGCCACCTTTTTTACCCGCGAGTGCGATCTGTTACTCGCTTCATGTGGCAGCAAGACGGTGAGGGGTTTCAAGGTTTGTGGTTAACGCTTTAAAGGCCTACATGAATGCTTCAGGGACATCCAACTCTCAGTGGTGGATCTAGATTTTAGACAATTATATCGTCATCCCTTCAGCCATAATGCCTGGTCCTGGATGTAATATTTCCTTCCTTCCTTCCTTCCTAGCCATGTGCAAAAGCTATGACATGGTCATGACCAGCACTACGAGCAAACACTGACACAGGTGTACAGGTCCAGTTATACTTAATGCCAATTCCTATTGCGCTCTTTCGGTTCTACATCAAGTGAAAATGATGCATACTTCAAGTGAAAAGGATGCACTGTGCTGGCAAGGACGATGAAGGGTCCAAAATGATGGAGAAGTTGTATGTCGCCTTGCTAGAGGCTTGCAATGAAACAGCCAGGTCTTACACCTCCTTTAAGCAGCAATCTTGCATGTTCTGAAGATCTGAAGCCATTTAGAGCCCAACTAGCTCTCTCGTTTGGATCGACCAGGACCAGGACCAGGACTTCCGCAAGGTGTCCCTGTTCCGGAGTTCATGATTTATTCTGCCTCCTTTTATTCTCCTGTAGGCATAGGCAAGAGCATACAGTAGACGAGAGGAAGCTGCCAACAACAGCACTAAGGGCTAGCAAAAGCCATGCAGCTGCAATTGTCTCACTTCAAAACGTATGTGGTACACAAATACGGGAAGAAGCACCGTGCGAATAGAACCTTCCGGAATTTGCCAACATTATTTCGCGTGATCCGGCAATTGCGAATCGCGATATATCTTATCCTGATGTCACTGATCGGTGCTCCTTCGTCAATTACCGGGCAGGCTATGGGCAGTCTCGTGTGGTTCCCGTTCCGTCGATTCTGCAGTAGATACCTCGAGAGCATATGCAGCGATAGATACCGGGATGAGATAATTTGAAGATGCAGTGTTCGTTGCTATATTCCGCGTGTAACCCTTTGAGATTTCTACCAGCAGGTATGGACCAATTTTCGCGGAAAAACACAGCTGATTGCAGGCCCAATTGGTGTCCATCGATTTTGTGATGCCTTCCTCAAATCTGTCCTGTGAATGCAGGTCCAAGATCTTCTTTAAGGTCGGCTGGAGGTTGCACCACTGAAAAATGCAGTCTATTTTCTCCTGCAGCTACGTCTGCTTCGTTAAAGACCGCACCTTGCCAGACCTCTTGCGGTTGGAACCCTCAGATCTCTATATTGCGATGTGTGTTAGCTTGTATTTGAGAGCTCTTTTCATACAGGAATGTGGTTCTGGTGGCTGAAAGGCGCAATGCGCGGAGCCCACCCTGGCATAGGGCCTTTAAGGCCTTTCTGAGTCGGTGGTGATTCCTCGGAGCGGTACCTGGTTGAAATTGTAGCGATTCAATGAAGTTTTTCTGTGGGTTACTGCTATCAAGCTTTACCTGGGTCTGGTAGCTTTTGTAAGTGTGTTCTGCCAGGACATAGTTACCAAAATTCCTGACAGTGGCCAGCCGTACAAATATGTGGAAGGCAGGGCATGTGATGCTGTGCATCCTTGTTGAAATTTTTATCTTTCCACCCTCCAAGATGTGTTGTGAAGCAGATAGTTGCAATTGGTTAACCCTGTACCTGAGCTCAGGGACAACGTCATTCCATTGTTTCTATTCGTCCTGCTTAAGGTCAGTCAATAGATTAACAATTTGTCCTTGCAATACATATGTATATGTGTCAAACCCACCTCCTGGCACGCATACAGATATTCTCGGAGTAGGACCATCTCGCTGTCATTTGTTCCGTCTGCCTTTCAAGGGTTGGTGTTGTGATTTCCAGTTAACCGTCGTCATCGTGCCTGTGGAAGCTCCAACGTCCATGTATCTTCTGTGTGCAGGGGAGGCTGCGACGGTC
>KV908431.1:463641-487895 GCA_002005505.1 Botryococcus braunii
TCGCAGGTGTTCCATGGCTGATTGATAGGTGGAAGCAGTACCTGGTGGTCCGCCAGAAGATCATGGCAGACACAGCAAACCTCAGAGACAAGCTGCAAGGAGTGGACACCAATGGGAGCCCCAAGGGCTCTGCTCCCGGCAAAGCCGCCCCTTCTCCTGGGACTAACGTTGGGGACCGTATCGCGAGCGCCATGGCATATAAGAAGCGTAGCCCGGCACCCCGTCCCGCCGCCACGTCTCTGTCACCTGCTGTGTCCCCTCCCGCCTCCGAGGTGGGTCGCCCTGACACTTCGGCACATCCTAGACCAGGCCCCTCGATCAATTCTAGGTCAGAATCTTGGTCTTTGTAACAGAGTTGCCCAATGCCAAGTCCCAGGGTGACAGGCTATGTGCATTGCAGAGTGCGGAGTCCATGGTGACATGCTATGTAAATCCTCCATAGCGTCCATCCTCTGTTAGTGCCATCCCCTTAAACGTAGATTTGGTAATGCTCCCAATTACCTCCAGCCTTTGAATGAAACTCCCCTCTCCTCTAGCAAGGAGGAGGAATCGGAAGACTCCACAGATGCAGCGTCCGTTATTACACTTGGGTGCGTAGAATGTAGCAATGTTCAGATTGTGAAGAACCTTGAATGTTCAGGGGGTGGTGTGCGGGCCATTACAGACCTATGCTGTGGGGTGGGGAAGGTTTTGGTCCGTTTCGCAATACATCCCTTGGGTGCGTGGCTTAGAATGCTGGGAGCACTCTCTAAGCTAGTAATGCGGCCATGTGATGCGAACATCAGCTGAGGTCAAAACCAGCTGAGGGATAAAACTGGGGGATGCAATTGGGTTCTTGATCCACACAGCCAGGACTGCGGGCTACTTGTCTATGGAACGAAAGACCCTACTCGTTCTCCTCTGCATCTGCCCTTCAAATTCGCTTTTGAAGCTGCCCTTCAACTTCTCCTGTGCGTCTGCCCTTCGAATTTGAGTAAGGCATTCGTGATGTCTGGCATTGGGTTGGGTTTAGCTGCGCAGGCCCTTTTTGCTACTCCCCCTTTTTTGGGGGTAGGGGGGGGGCCTCCCCAAGTTTGCATCTAGTCATATTAAGTCGTCATGGCGGGTGATGTGTCACACATCCCTTCGTTCGAAGTTGGGCTTCCACACAGTAAGGCACAGCAGACATGAGTAGTGGGGGAACCGGCTGCAGGGTGGGGTGTGGAACGGGGCTGGAGACCCCGCGGATGGGAGTGGCGCGGTAGAGGTGCCCTTGGACGCTCCTTCCAGCGTGAAGGCCAAGTTCCTGAAAGCCAGGGAGTATCTGCAGAAGAAAGCTCAGCCTGCTCCAGCCCCCGCTGAGGCCCCTGCCGCAAATGCTGCATCTCCCAGCCCCAAGTGCGCTGCCCCATGCTCTCTTGCTGTCCGCCCCGCCACGTGCGCCGTGTGTGTGTGTGTGTGGGGGGGGGGTGGGTGGGTGTGTGTGGGGGGTTTGGGGGGCGTGGCGAATGAGGGGCTGGCGTTGGCGATGTGATTGGGGATGGAGGCATGGAAATTGTGTGTTTTGGGCGGAATCGCCTCCCCACGAAGGGCTGGGGGGTGGGGGTTTGGGGAGAGGAAGGGGGGTTTTGTTGGGGGGGGGGGGGGCAGAGGGAACAAGGGTGTGTTGGTGGACACGGTAGTGTTCGTAAGGATGAAGGTGGGAGGGGGGGGGGGGCAAAAAGCCACACGCGCCGTCAGCATGTACCATGGGGCCATGTGTGGGCGAGACCCCTCAAGCTTGGGCCAGCATTCCCGTCCATGACGCTGAAGCCGCCGCATCTTTCGCAGGTCTCAGACGGAGCCTGGCGCTGCAGTAATTGTGCGGGGGCGTCCACCACGCTCCCGCAAGGATCCCATGCCTGCCACCAACGCTGTCAACCCAGGCGAACAAGGCAATGATGAAGAGCCTGCGGTGATCAAGCTGGCGCCATTGACATCAAAGCACCGCTCGGCAAGGGCAGTGTCTGTGGGCCATCCACCAGCTCGGGGCCCTCCAAATTTGGTGCCTAGTAAAGACCCGGGGTTCCATCTTGCAGTATCAGGCATCACCACTGAGGCCCCTGACGCGGCTCGGGCGGCCCGCCTGGAAATGCTACGGGCGGAGGCGGAGGCGCGCCTTTCCCGCCAGCCTGACTCGCCCGCCGCTCTTCAGGAGGTGTAGGCTGGGTGTAGACCTCAGTCCCTTCCCCCCTCCTGGAATGGGCAAGGAAGGCAGCCCATTCGCGCGCGTGCGTGTGTGCGTGCGTGCGTGTGTGTGTGTGTGTGTGTGTGTGTGTGTGTGTGTGTGTGTGTGTGTGTGTGTGTGTGTGTGTGTATGTGTGTGTGTTGGGGGAGGGAAGGTATGTTGTTGGGGTCGGACAGAGGATAGGCAGGGGGAGATCATGATGATGATGGGGATAGAAGCATGGATATCGACGTTTTTTATGATAAGAGTGGTTGGCATTGGCGCAATCAATGTCCTACCGCAGGGCCCCCTTGCGATTTTGGTGCCGATGACTCTGGTCGCTGACCAGCTGGGCTGCAAGTGCAGACCTTTTGTGGAATCGAGGGTGGAAAGAAGACGCTGAAGAAGCGGGGCTCCGTGAAAGTGTCCAAATCAAATCCTTATGGAAAGTGGAACATTATGGCAACAGGGTTGCGAATACCTTCCAGTTGCAACATGAAGGTCTCAAAATCAGGAGGACAGCTCGTTCTGGTGGCTTACCTGTGGGCCTCCAACGACTCTCGCTGTTCGCCGACCGATTTGGTTATCAGCGCTCGCACAATGACACAAGGCTTGTCCCATCTACTACCACGGAGCCTCCGCTCGACCTTCGGGGCACATCCATTCCATATCTCCTGCGGAAGTTTAGGTATGCATTGCACAGTTTGTTCCAGGCATACCCTAGGGAGCCATCTGCGGCTCACACTGTGGTGTTCGAGGGTGGAGCACTTCAAGAAGACATGCAGGATTGTTCCAGGCATACCTCGAAAGGTATGTACCATAGCAGATTCACACTTTGCATGTGTGAGTCGGCTGTTTGCACTCACGTCATCCTCCCAGTGGCAGGTGCAGCCAGGTAGGGAGCATTGCTCTTGGTTTGTGGGAACCACACATTGGAGAGCCACATCTTTGCGAAGATGTGCACAACCGGTCCTCACTTTTCACACACGTGTGTCCCTTGCGGGAGCCCTGGTGGGGGCGATGTGAGTTCTCTGAAGGGAGTTTCGAGCAGTTCAGCAAATGCACATGTATGTTTGCACATCTGGAGCCTTCCAATGTTGTTTCAGTGCATTGGGATAAACCCGCCCTGTTGCAAATGTGTGAAGAAGGCAGACTTAAAGATCGCATGTGGAGTCGGTTGAGTAGTAAATACATTCTGTACTGATGTTCAGACTTTCATATGCTGAAACAGAGCGTGTACCGTATTTCGTGCCTCACATGCTCATTGTCAATACGTATTCTGCGTCGAGCAGCAGTAGATGGAACGCAATAGGCAAACGCTGCTCATTCAAGACCCCTTTCGCTGATGGGATGCATTGGATAGGCTGGAGGTTATCATGTTTAGAGTATTCCCACCTTTTTGCTGCTGCGAAGTAAGTGCAGAGCTGCAAGAGAGCCCAATGGGGGCTGTTTTGTATTTTTGGAGCTTTTCCAACGAACCTACCCCAAAATTGTTCAACAGGTCTACCAAAAATTCTTGGAAATCTCCAACACGCGTCCTACATGACTGTTTGGAGGAACTTGTCCATTTGCCCTAGTGAAGGTGAGAGGTTGCCTCTACCAGTTGGTAGGAACGACCTCAGGTTTGGTGGGCTAGGTGGATGTGCCTGGTCTGGCCCAATTATATCGTTGGCTGCTTATTTTGCTAGCATTGGTAAAGGATGTTTAGATGGCCCTCCCAGTGAGAGGGGGGGGAGGGGTGTGCCTAATTTGGCCCGACCAGGCGCGGGATGTGCCTGATTGGGTTGAAGCAGCCAAGGGATGTGGCTGACTTGGTTCGATCAGTTCGGGGGCCGCTCATGAGGTTGAAGAGCCTGCCAGCCGAGCTGTGGTCGCGCCCTTATAGGTTGAGACAATTTCCAACCAGGCACAGAGGTCAACTGAGTGTGCTACTTCAGGCAGGGTTTGATGGAATGCCTGCTGCATTAGGCACTCTCAGATGCAATGAATTGCAACCGAATGCTATATTGGGTGGAAACGATTCACTTGCTGGGAGCTGTTTGTAAGGCAGCAAGATTGCCTGAGGTGCTTCTCGTGAGGTAAGAGAGTGTGTTAGGTAGTCTTGATCAAGAGTGCAGTGGACATTCACTGTTCTCTTGCATGTTGATTACCTGCCTTGTACGGGTAAGGACACGTTCATCAAGGTCTCTCTGTGTGTGTGTGTGTGTGTGTGTGCGTGTGTGTGTGTGTGTGTGTGTGTGTGTGTGTGTGTGTGCGCGCGCGCGCGCGCGCGCGTGCGTGCGCTTAATTGGCATTCTATGGTCCTTTAGTTCAGACATTTGCGCTCGTTTTCTTTTCTTGGCAGTTGATCTCAACGCTGACAGGCACTTGGCACTAGTTGCATAAATGACAGCAACAGGGGAGCTGTCGTAGGTTGCTGGTTGCTTACATACATCGGGACACTCTTGGGTGTTGGACGTATGGGTTGTCGGAGGTTTGGATCAAAAGATATGTGTTCAGGAGTGATGACGTGTGCCACCCTGATGTATCAGACTGTTTGCTGACCTGGTTGGCTGGGACGTGTTGACACGCGGTGACGTCATCCTGTGCCGGTTTGACAGCATATGACAAATTTCTTTTGGGATTAACTATGCGTTTTTAGGTTTGAATTGGTGATGACCTACGACAACACGATCTGCCATGTTGCAGCTGGTCTTGGAAGTAGCTCGAGGCTTGTTGTGATCACCTCATGAGGGTATGCCATATCCTCCCTTATGTTGCACATTGCTTGGGCAAATTGTGAAGACCTTGAGAGAGCCCATCCTTGAGCGAATTGATTGAGAGACCAAAAGAACCAATGCAGGGCGAAATGCATAGAAGTTGAGGGAAGTAATGCGTAATGAGGAATTTGTAGCGGCCAAGGTGGCTTCAGATTGTCGAGGCCTTTCCCTGTGTAGACGCATTGGCAGGGCATAGGCATGTGTATGCCTTGAACGATTCTATTATTCATTATTTGACTATCGCAAAGATTTCGTTCGTGCGTTTCTCGGGGAGTGCGTGCTGCTGAGTGTGAGGACCCTCATACCAGAAACATGCGACTTGAGTACTGTTGTGCAGGCTTGAGCTCGACTGGTAGTTCGCGTGCTTGGTTTTAGACTGTGGGTCATCTCTGAGGCTGTTGCTGATAT
Source organism: Botryococcus braunii (assembly GCA_002005505.1). Lineage (NCBI taxonomy): Eukaryota > Viridiplantae > Chlorophyta > Trebouxiophyceae > Botryococcus > Botryococcus braunii. Next base: position 468,994 of record KV908431.1, read on the forward strand.
GATTATTTCCAATCTGATTGTATGTGTGCTAGGTGCTTTATTTCCCCACCGAAGAAATTTCTTCAGTGTGTCTGTGCTCATAAGCAATATTGCTCAATGCTCATAAGCATTAATGTCTGGGCACGTCTTCTTTTGCTAAGCCGCGACCTTCCGGGGTCCTGGGTTTTTCAGTTTCGAGTGGCCCTCAAATCTGGAAACCAGTTGGCCTGGGCCTTCCCACATATCCACATATGGTGGATGGCAGTACACATGTGGGTCCACGGGGCCTATATAAAGTGCTTTCACTTCTTAAAGTGAAAAGTTTCTAGCCCAGCTGGGTTGGTCCGTGTGTACAATACTGAAAGGAAAGGGTATTCCAACAGACTGCTGTCCATTAAAGGCTGTGGATCGTCCATCCACCCATGTGTCATTAGCAGCCCGCCGGTCAGCGCTGGTGACCATGAGTGCGTTCCTCAAGCCACGGAATATCTGGTGCGTGTGTGGAATGGATTCCTTTGCAGCAAGGAGCAAAGCGTGTTCCTCCTGCCATGGAATCTTTTGGTGCGTCTGTGAGAGTGCATTCGAATGAACGAAAATTCGAATTCATTTCCAGCAAGGAGTAATTACTTTATAAAGTGCGTTCCTCACGCCATGGAGTCTCTTGTCCTTGTGTGGAAGGAAAGCATTCCCTTTCTACCAAGGAGCAAAGGAATAACAGTTATTCCTTCACGGCTAGCTAGGCTGTTGTAAACCATCCAACCTCCTGTTTCCTATACCTGGGAAGGCCGTTACATTCTTCGGCAGTCCTGCCAGGAAACCCCCATGGAACCCACTTCTGTTTCTCACATGGTGCCTAGGAGTGGAGCCTACTCGCCATTGAGTGTAGAGCGTAACAGTCCGTCCTGTGATGAGCTCTGCATTCCAGCTTAGGTTGGAATGATCTGGGTTCTTTGTTCAAGGTCGGTACTCCACTGGCATTAGGGTTCTGATGGCAGATTTACTTTTCCCAGAAGAGTGTGCACAGCATGGCCTTCTGATGGCCACGTGGCCTTTTGATGGGCCCGAAGTCGCACCTTCATTTCATTGTAATGCAGGCATCAAAGCGTAGACACCTCTGTGTACTTTGGCCGCCTTTTTTCTTCCGCTCGGAGAAGGTTCTGGATGTCATATTCCTTGCACTTCTACCCCTTTTCCGTCTCCCAGCGGCCCGCAGATCCCTTGCAGGGGCCCTTTTATTGAATGGCCATACGGAGATGATCATGCCAAAGCCATTGTCCGTGGGTTGGGGAGGGGGGGGGGGTTTTCTGAGCCCGTTGTTATTTTTGTTCATTAGCAACCCTTACCACTGAGAATGGCTGTGATTTACAGCACAGCGTTGATCTGGCACAGAGACTGGAGGTTCCAGCTTGTTCCCGCAATAATTATCAGAATAGTTATAACTTCCAGCGCCCCCCCCCCCCCCAACACACACACACGCGCGCGCGCGCGCCTCATCCTTCCCTCTCATCCCTATAGGAATGGCTAGCCATTCCTACCTCGTCCCCAGCCTTCCACTTCTTCTAATTCTTCCATGATACTGGGAGGAGTGTGTGTGTGTGTGTGTGTGTGTGTGTGTGTGTGTGTGTGTGTGTGTGTGTGTGTGTGTGTGTGTGGGGGGGGGGGGTGAGTACATCGCATCCTCAGCCATCCAGGCTACCTCAGGACCACATTGCGAGCTTGAGATGGTTCAAAATCCAGGTCTGCTTATCCAGCCGCCACGAGTGCCAGTTGTCCCCCTAGCCACATTACATCGCCCCTTTGGTCTCGACAATGATTCTGATCAGTTTCGAGGAAAGACAAAATTCATTATAAGACTAGAAAGCAAAGAAAATCTGGAGAGAGACCACAGCCATTTTGAGAGCTTTGGAATCCTTTGATCCTTCCTTTAAGGCGTCGGAATCCTCTTGAGTCCTTCCCCTGAAGGAGGTGTTGTTCCCCGAAATTTCTGGAAACGATAGGTGGACAAAGCTTCAGTCATGGACTCTGGGCCTTCGAAGATCCTGACCAGGCATCCAAGAAACCCCAGACTAGAAGACCACTTTCATGTCCAAAAAACCAGCTGGTCGTCCGCTGAAAGGAAATTATCGACGTTTGAGTTCCGGGGTGAACCCCCAATCCTAAAATCATCTGCCAACCCACGGGATGCTGCAACATTCGATTGAACTAGCAGGTAGTAAACCCCACAGCACAGAAATCTCCTGTGCTCTATGAATAAGATGGCGTGCATACGTCCACACGCTGTATCTTGACTGTCGCAACCAACATTCACAAGTCTGGGTATCATATTTTCAGACGTTCACCTCGTTGCAACGCAGGTTCTTGATTCATGTTCAAATTCTTTGAGCTTGCATCTTGGACCATTTTGCCAGGCAGGGCAGAACGCAAACACACCTCAACACTGTTTGTAAGACTCAAACGCCTGATGGCCAAGCACTGAACCAGTTTCCTAGCCATTAAAAGGCAGGGCAAGACACTTGCTTACCCCAACACTTTGAACAACGTGTTGGGGTACAATTGTAAAGCTCGAAAGCCGAATGGCCAAGCACTGGAAATCCCGTGGCATGTCCCACACACCCACAATGATCAAAGTTCAATGCAACTCTCCAAACTCTGTCAAATGACGCGCTGTGGCACGCTAAAAATTGCCCAATATATTGGTATACACCGCTGGCAGCAAGCCATGGGCACACGCCAAAGCTGCCCAATAGACGCTACAGCTGGCAGGAAACCACTGGCCAGTGGCTTCCTGCCATGATAAACGCCGACACAAATACAGATTGCAGCATCCGCTTGCGCAGAACCGCATCGTGCTACATGAAACGATTTCATACCAGGCACGTGGAAATCACATTTGTGTGCTGGCTGAAGCGGTTCCAGCGCTCATGCTTCTGGCCGAAATGGACTCGCCATGGACTCGCCTCACCACAGGGACAACTGCACGCGCCCTTGTGGCCTGCCGCACTCTCTCGCGGCCCATCATGATTACCACCAAAAACAAAAAAAAAGAAAAAGAAAAAAAAAAGTTAAAAAAAAAAAGAAAAACGTGAATGTGACCGTAAATCACCACATAAAAATCAGCTGACACCACATCCCTAGATTGCCTGATACAACCTGCATCTCCTCACCCAGCAGTGCACGCGGAGGTCTTCAGTTGCCGCCATCAACATGTTATAACAGTTGCTAATGAACAGTCCCCGGCTAGCAGGTGCTCACCTTCTGGTGCCAACATCAACTGTACGGCAGCAAGCAAAAGCGGCACAGCAGCACCGTTAGCCTCACAATCGTGCACGCATTGAGTGATCTCAATATCAATGGCATACGCGTGCTGTTCCACTCCCCTCAACTCCGCTCTGGTGCGCAGCGCGGTTACTCCTTTGAATACCACCAATCCACGCCCTGGCTGGCGTATATTCTCCGCGTGTGCCAGGTCATTCACACTTTCCACTTTTTCTAAAACATGCCCCGGCACTTACACTTTGTGCCTTTCAGGGCCACTGCTACAACATCACAAAAACGTGCCATGACTCTTACGCGTGTGCCTTTCATGGCCACTGCAACATCACCAAAACGTGCCATGACTCTTACACTTGTGCCTTTCATGGCGACTGCTACACCATTACCGAAACACACCCAGGCTCGTACGTTTGTGCCTTTCATGGCCACTTCTACAACATCACCAAAACACACCCTGGCTCGTACGCTTGTGCCTTTCATGGCCACTTCTACAACATCACCAAAACACGCCCTGGCTCGTACGCTTGTGCCTTTCATGGCCACTTCTACAACATCACCAAAACACGCCCTGGCTCGTACGCTTGTGCCTTTCATGGTCACTGCAACAACATCACCAAAACACGCCCTGGCTCGTACGCTTGTGCCTTTCATGGCCACTTCTACAACATCACCAAAACACGCCCTGGCTCGTACGCTTGTGCCTTTCATGGTCACTGCAACAACATCACCAAAACACGCCCTGGCTCTCTTTCACTTCCAGCTTTCACGGCCACTGCTGCAACGCACCAGAATACGCCATGGCTCTCGACACATCTGGCTTTCAAAGTTTTGGATGGTCGCTGTTGCGATAACAGCACAACACGCCAGAAGCCGGGGCTGGGCCTTCATACAACTAGCCTTGACGATCGCTGCCACAATATCACCAAAACACAGCCCAACGCTTATACATCTTTCTACACTATCACCAAAATACAATCCAACTCTTTCACATTTGGCGTTGATGGCCTCTAGAGGATCCTGCCTCTGGCACTAACCAACCCAAGCGCACGGAATATGCTCCAATCCTCCTAGTCCCTGTCATGGTGTTTAGCAAGACGCCCTTACACACACACACACACACACACACACACACACACACACACACACACACACACACACACACACACACACACACACACACACACACACACAGACTCCTCGAGCGCGAGAAGACATCTGTGAGCATGCAACCGATGCTCGAGTTCATGGCGGAGGGTTAAGCAATATTTTTTGGGAAGTTATGAACGATTGCAAGTAGGCGAACAAGAATGAGCGAGAGCAACGATGGAGATAGACAAGTTCAAGACCTCACCACAGCACCTCGTGCATCATGCCCCCTGATGAGGCAACTTGTCTCAGACAAGGTCATGAGCTGCGACTCGCGATGAAGCAATTTCAAGAGTCACGACACCCTGCGCGGACCAACATGCTGTGAACTCATCACGCGTTGCCATGAGCGCGATCTAAAACACATAAGCGATTGCATTATCACATGACTACTCACATGAACCTCGTTCCAGGGCATCCTCCCATGATACCATCATCGCCCATGATGTAGTCACTTGATCACATCATCGCCCATGATCGAGTCACGTGATCACATCATCGCCGATGATATAGTCACATGATCACATCATCGCCCATGATCTAGTCACATGATCTCCTTGTAAATAAACCTCCTTTGTGAGCCCTCAGTTCGACCCGGGCATCAGCCCCCACGGGAACGTCCCCCAAGGGATCGGCTCTGGGGAGAATCAGATCTGTCCCAAGGGATCCATTCCCCAAAGGATCAGTACCCCAAAGCATCAGTTCCCCAAAGGATCCATTTCCCAAAGGGATCCATTCCCCAAACGATCCACTCCCCAAAGGATCAGTTCCCCAAAAGATCAGTTTGCGAGAAAGTGCTTCTTGACGCGCTCGCGGAGGCGGTCCAGTTTGCCGCTGGTGGGAAGGCCGCGTGACATCAACAGCTTGTGGAGGGCCGCCTTGTCCATGCCCTCCACCTGCGCCTCCGTCAGGCCCCCAGCCGGCTCCCCACCATTTCCCGCTGCTGCCCCGCCTGCTGCCTGCTCCCCCGGCCCCACCCTTCAGCAGGGGGAAAGGGAGTGCGGGAGACTACCCCAAAAATAACAGACTGTATTACCGCTATTTGTAAGGTAATTATCAGGCCGAGCAGAGAAGCAGAGAAGACAAACAAGCAGAGAAGCGCTCTTAGGAGGGAGTGCGGGAGACTGCTGTAAGTATGATTATGTGTATTACCGATACTTTTGTAAGCGACAGAAAAATCAACGGGTAGAGAAGCGCTCTTGGAAGGCGGCACAGGACGAAGGAAACCATTCTGTGTGCAGCGGTTCCACAAGATATGGGAGACCGGCAATGCTGTTGTCACAACAGCCAGCTGTGGCAGGGGACTTTGCTTTTTAATTTTGATTGACAATCATGAGTGACGACAAGCTATATGGTCTTGGCTCCTCATGATAACCATCGAGCAAATTGGGACAATCTGGGCAGACCACAAATCCATGACCACCGTAGTGTTCAATCTTCATGAAAAGATAGAGTTCCTGTCTCAGGGCTCAAAATTTTCCTCTGCCATCCCTTCCTTCCTTCCCTGTCTCTTCCATCTCCAAAGCTCCTTTCCCTTCCCCCTCCGACCTCCTTTTTCCCCTCTCTCCCATTCCCCTGACCCTCTCTATACCCCTTTTCTTCCCTCACCATCCTGCCCCTTCCCCCGGCTCTCCCCTTCCCCACCCTCTTCTTACCCTTGCTCACACTCTCCCTGCCCTCCGTCCCTCCTCAGCGACAAGCATGACAAACTGATGATGACTACTGTGGATTCAAAAGGAGGCAGAAAAAGGGGGAAAAGATATTAACACTTGGGGTTCCGCAAAACTCCGGGTTCCGCTTGCAGTACAGCCTGGCTTTAAGCTCGTACTTGGCATGGAAGGAAAGCGATGCCTGAGAACTTTGGGTCCTCAGAACAAGGGCATTGCCTGATTGGGCTCAGAAGTACTGTTTGTGCTGGCAGGTGCTCCAGTCTGAAGGCTCCTTATGATGATTTTGCGTCGGGGGATAATTGCGCAGCCCCTGTAAGGCGCTGGCCTGCTCAGCTTGTTGGGAGCGCCCACCTTCATCCCTAGCCACATTACAGCAGCTCTCAATCACGTTACAGCAACTCTCAATCACGTTATAGCAGCTCTCAATCACGTTATAGCAGCTCTCAATCACGTTACATCAGCTCTCAATCGCGTTACTGAGTGTGAAAGTCTCCATGCCTACATAAAACATCTCCCAAGCTTCCCCTCCCCTCCCTAATCCAGAGGAAATTTGCGAAATTGCCACGCCGTGCGATAGTTCTGCCCTGTTCTGCTTGTCAACATAGCAACTGGAGAAAAAGTGGACATGTGAGACCCTCAAGGAAGCACCCTCCTGTTGAAGTCTGCAACTTACAGTGAGGGGTTGCTCGTTGCTCACCGGCACACATAAAACTATAAGGCTTATGAGAAACAATGAATAAAAAGTAAAACAAGTTGCAAGAAAATTCGAAGTGCACAAGGAGTTGTAGAATCACACTGGCGGAACCATCCACATTCTTATTAGAAACCCGCCCATCAAGGCGGGGAGCTCAGCAGTATCCAGATAATCGTACAGATACTTGACTTCAATGGCTCAGGAATGACGACCGGGAAGTGCACCTGACACGATGCCAATGGCAATCGACATTTTGGCCGGTTGTCGCCCACTCAGAGACACTGCACTTGAAGCCAGAACTTAGACATGATTAACAAACAAGAAAAGCTGGAATTCCCTTCAAATAGACATCAACAATGCAAATGCCAAAACTAATCATCGTCAAGTCGTCGTCGTCAGCCCACCGGCTACGCTTTAGACATGATCCTCAGGCGTGTAACATGATGTATGGACATACCTTGTGAACAGGTAATCTATGCTACTTTGCAGGTCTTTTGGTCAGATGAACAGAACCGATTCTTCCAAGATGCTGCTGACGGAGTCTACTACCGGTATTCTGGGACTGCTTTCGGGTGCACGTGACGTTGTTTGAATATCTCCCGGTTGTACCCGGTTCAATGTACCAGGAGGGATCGAGTCCCCCACGGACATTCACTTCCTTCCACGATTAAGGAAAAGAAAGAAAGAAAGATAGATAGATATAGAGAGAGAGAGAGAGAGAGAGAGAGAGAGAGAGAGAGAGAGAGAGAGAGAGAGAGAGAGAGAGAAGGAAGGAAGGAAGGAAGGAAGGAAGGAAAGCGGCCATGGGAAGACGGGGGGCAGCCCTTGGGGGACTAGTGGGGGCCAGGCCTCCATCCCTCCGGTGTTGATAAAAGAGGCGTTTTAAGTATGAAATCCGAAGGAAGACGGACTATATCTCTCTGGTGAAGGAATCACATTGATGTAGATGTAGACATCTATCCAGTCCAAAGGGCGTGATGACATGAGAGACCGAGCACACAGTCGCCTATGCACCGACAAACACGGGGCATGAAAAGGTGCACAGCACAAACAATAAGGATAAGACGCCTGGACTAACAGTAGGGTCGGAGGGGTGGGAAGGCCCCAGGACACAGCCAAGGACGGGGTTCAAGGGCCAGAAAAGGGCCAAGACGATATGAGCGCACGCCCGCGCGCGCGCGCGCACACACACACACACACATACACACACACACACACACACACACACACACACACACACACACACACACACACACACACACACACACACACACACACACATGAACGCGTGCACGCTGGCGCGTATGCATGCATGAGACCTTGAGGGGTCGTCAGCGCGTGCAATTGGGGTAACTCTAAACACTTTATTGTTATTTCTAATCAGCTGATGTCAGTCTATGATCATGACAAAATTCCGGTCCCAATGTCCGATGCATATGTATAGTGCTATGGATGTGTAGAAAATCTTCCTTTAAATTAAAGGTAACGGTGGCAAATGAACAGTATATATAGTATATATATACTATGGGGCGCTGACATGCATGCAGTCCTATTGGACAGTAATAATACACAGTTGAAACATACAGATACAGGTACATAGTACCCCTTCTCAGTTGAGGAAGAGTTCACGTTCAACAAGGTGTCATATATATGTGTTTAGTATATTTACTTCACATGCATACATTACACGTTGAACGTTACACGTTCACCTTCATTATTAGGCACTTGAAGTGTGGAGCGAGCTTTCTAAAGGCCAAAACCGAATGAAAGCATGCTTTCGTCCCTGTAAGTATATGCTGAGGTGCGCACCTCAGTATATACATATATGCCGCTTGCAGATGTTGAGGTTGAAGCTGACATGTCGTCATTCTCAAGTACAGCATGAACATACTGTGGCCAGGTTCACAGCTTATAAGTGTTAACAACCTTGATTAAGGTCACAACGTTGTTCTTAAGTTAACGTTGTTCTTAAGTTCTTTGCGGCATCTGGGAGGACAGTCAATCTGCGGCGGCTACCTCCACCTGGTGTGAGATCGAGTGAAGTTTAAGCTCAATGCACAAACTGTAGGACCATAGCATGCTTCACACACGTGTGCACATCTCTGTGACCAGCTGTGACCTGCAGGAGACAAATATATAATATTTAAAAACAAAACTGAAATTTGTGACCGGCGTAGGGCGGGGGCTTAAGCTTACCCTACGCTGCTTCGCTGGCTCTAAAGGGCCATCGAAGCTCGAAAGACCAGCTCAAAAGACTGCAGTATGCATAGGAGGAGGCTGCGGTATACTATACATGGATAGGACGTTACATATACGTCGATGGATAGGCCGTTACATCTACGTACACGGATAGGACGTTACATGTACGTATATGGATAGGACGTTGCCACCAAGCTTGATTTGATGACAAACGTGAACAAACTTAATGAGCAAGTTTAGAAAAAAAAAAATGCAGATTTCCGTATGGCGGCACATTTGCAGTGCCAACGCGCCGACAGCCCTTGAGCATTTGCTTACGCACGTCGATGGGAATTGTGGATCATCTGCGCCTTGTCAATTTGCAATTGCACGTCAACGAAAATCGTAATCCATTAGTGACTGACGTCAGGCATGTATTGAGACCAGGTTCCAACCAGGGGACTCACAATCTGCAGGGCCACCTGTGTGCTGATCATGATCGACAAGAGACGTTGGATTTTGTGATCAACGCCATCATGATCAACAAGAGACGTTGGATTTTGTGAGACTGCTAACACCAGCACGATCAGTTGGGACCCCATTACTAAAGTGCGCCCCTCTAATTATGCCAATGGTTGGGTGCCAGTATACTAGACCTGCAGTCCATTGCACAAAGTGGCCAATACATAAGCTGCAATCCATTGCACAACCTGCCCATTACATGTGCCGTCATCCATTGCGCAACCTGGCATTCACATAAGCCGCAATCCTTGCCAACCCTTACATAAGCTGCAAGCCTTGCACAACCTCGGACCAAACCGTACTGCAGTATTCACGATCTAGTAGCTTGCAACTTTTCAAACTGCTATTAAATTGATGATATTGCAACATCCCCGCAGTAGGACACACACACTGCAAGTACCTCGGAAGTCCAGCAGAACCTCAAAGGGTCCCCAAAACAGCAGATATTAGCGCATGCAGCTGTTGCTCAACCCAGCGCCATGTGTCATGGTATGTGCATCGACCATGTACATCGACATCAATGTCACGGCACTGGTTGCTGCTGGTGCTGATCATAAGCGGAACCCACACACTGTCACCTGATTCAGAAAACAAACACGCGTACACGCACACCCACCCACCCACCCATACGCCCCCCCTAACACCCCCCCCCCACACACACACACACACACACACACACACACACACACACACACACACACACACACACATGTCAGTTCTACTCCTCAAGGCTGAAAAGTGCAAGGTTTGAGGCCTCGCAAGGTTTGAGGCCACACACATGTGTGCACACACACACACACACACACACACACACACACACACACACACACACACACACACACACACACACACACACACATGTCAGTTATACTCCTCAAGGCTGAGAAGTGCAAACTTTGAGGCCTCGTCATGGAGTTCGTTGGAAAGGCCGGCCAACTGGACAGGACAACACTTCGACATTCCAACTTGGCGTTACACTAATGGCGTTACACTAATGGTACAATAATCGTACAACACTGAGGTGCGCAGAATTCATTCGAATGCACAATCCCATCAGCGCGGGGTGCAACCGCAGTACGGAGTACCAAAACTGATTTAGGAACTTAAGTTCCAAGCGCCTGCAAATGGCAGGAAGGTGTCCTCATTAGGATCCAGCAGACTTCCAGCAAGCCACGATTCAAAACAGTCGGGCCCGCAGTCTTAAAAATTGAAATCGAACTAGTAGTGCGCTGGCTCCCAAATGTGCTGGTACAGCGTAATGCGGACCTGGAACTTGGACTGCCCATGCTTCGGAACGCACTGTCGCTGGCAGACCATCCTAATCAGCCATAGTTTAAAGTCATGCTGATTCCCTATGCACTGTGTGTAAGTGCAGTGCAGTGCAGTGCACTTGCCACACCTACTGTCTGGCCTGAGAAACTTCTCCATCATTTGGAGAGTCGGGAAGTTCACACCGGGTCATGCACACTTAAAATTTTTTCTAAGTTGCCGGGGACAAAGACGATGCCTACATCCGAGTGCAAGAAATGCCTTTTTGCTTAACATGGAAAAAATGTTGGTGATTATCCCAGTTGTACCGGGATAAACACCATAATTTGGACAAATTCAGCGCTGTATGCCCCAGTCCCGGCTTCCCCCCTGCAACCACATTATCTCCCCCACCCCTGTATCCACCCTTACCCCTGCTTTCCAGCGCCGACTGCCAGTACTGCAGAAACAAATTCCTGACAACTTTTGCCATTGCCCGATACAACAGTTATTGGGGTGAGACATGAGGGCTCTGCCCCCATCTTCTTTTTTCCTAATGCAAGTATCGGACGAGGGGAACAAATACCAATGGACATGTCTTATACAGATATGTCCATGTTCAGGGAGGAGGACGGAAGTGAAGACCGCTGATTTGGTGCTAGAGCTTCCCTGCTTTTACTACTTACTACACACGCATGCTGGGGCCGGTGCCAGGGTCTGGACCACGCTAAAGTGTTGGTCTGTTGCCGCTGCACAAGCACTTGCCGATACAAACGTAAAGTCGTGAAGCTGCGATTTTAGCTTGCAGCCAACCTGTGCCTTTTAACTGCCTGAGAATTGGTGATGTCTGCCTGAGAATTGGTAATGTCGACTGTTGGGGCTGCAACTGCCAGTCGTTATACAACAACGTTGTCTGATACATCTGTTACCAGTCCGAGGTTCAATCCCCGTTGTTGACAAAAACAAAAGTTTGCATTTTTCTTCTTTTATCTTTCCTCCTCCCCGGGAGGCTCAACGCTGTGCAGAGGCAGCCCCCAAATGCTGCTCTAGCAGCCTTGTCAGGTGTCGAACCTCTGCCCTCAAGGCGGCCACCTCCTCTTGCAGTTGGGAATTTTGAGGAGCCCCCTGGGAGCCCTGGCTCTCAGTCACATGATGGCTTTCCTCCCCGCATCTCTTGTCCTCGCTACCCGGCCGCTCGGTCTCCCCACTAGCTGCTTCCACAACCGCTCCGCTGCATTTTTGGTCCTCACTTCTGTCCTTGTCCCCATCCTTACCTTTCCCCGCGTTGCTTGCACCGGCGTCTCCGCTGTCTCCGCCCTTCTCTTCGTCCTTGCCATTCTTTCTCTTGTCCTTGTCTTTGCCCTTCTCTTCGTCCTTGCCATCCTTGTCCTGTTCCTTGTCTTTGCCCTTCTCTTCGTCCTTGCCATCCTTGTCCTGGTCCTTGTCTTTGCCCTTCTCTTCGTCCTTGCCATCCTTGTCCTTGTCTTTGTCCTTCTCTTCGTCCTTGCCATCCTTGTCCTTGTCTTTGTCTTTGTCTTTCTTCTTGTCCTTCTCTTTGTCCTTGTCCAAAAAAGGCAATATGTACTGCGAGCTGTCTTCGTCCACCTGACCCGCCACGACCATGACTTTAGCGCCGAATACAATGCATTATCAGTAGTGAAGGCCGCTTGAATGATTTATCATGTATCACCATTACTGGATGGCTGCCACGTGACTACTATGCAATACCAGTACAGGATGGCCCTACAACTGTTGGCAGTACATGGATAGATGACCAGTAAATGATTACCATGTAGTAGAAGTATGGGATGGCACACGAAGGATTACCAGTACATGAATGCACCACCAGCGCATGAATACCATGTACTGCCAATGTGAGACGGTGCATGAAAGATTGCCAGTACATGGATATACTAACAGTGTATTACCATGTATCAAAAGTGCGGGACAGCACATGACTAATTACCAGTACACATGGATATATAACCGGTACATTACTGCCATGTAATACCAGTACTGGATGGCACCAGTATGATATCATTTGTGCCAGTCGGGGCCTGCAAAGAACAGAATACCATGATGGGCAAGTTAGTTGCCTGGCCCATCCAGCATCACCACCCAGCTGCTTCACAAACAGCCGCCCCCCTCCCTTATCTCTCCCTCACCCTCCCTCACCCTACCCCCCCCCCCAAAAAAAAAAAAAAAAAAAAAAAAAAAAAAAAAAAACTTTCTCCACCCTCCATGCTATCAAGGCAGCACCTTGGAAATATGCATATGGCAAGGGTACCCCGTGCACACTCCCCACATCTTCTTCCAGCTGGCAGGACAGCCTCAACAAAGCAGTGAAGTTAAGTACCTCAATAAAATGTGTATAGCTTCGCAGGTGGTACGGAAATACCTTGAGGAAGTGTACATAGCCTGGGTACCACTTGGGGTGGAAGGGAGCACCTTGAGGTCATGTTCACAGCGTGGGTACCACTTGGCGTGGACGGGAGCACCTTGAGGAAATGTTCATAGCGTGGGTACCACTTGGCGTGGACGGGAGTATCTTGGGGAAATGTTGGTAGCATGGGTACCACTTGGGGTGGAAGGGAGCACCTTGAGGTCATGTTCACAGCGTGGGTACCACTTGGCGTGGACGGGAGTACCTTGAGGAAATGTTCATAGCGTGGGTACCATTTGGCGTGGACGGGAGTATCTTGAGGAAATGTTGGTAGCATGGGTACCACTTGGGGTGGAAGGGAGCACCTTGAGGTCATGTTCACAGCCTGGGTACCACTTGGCGTGGACGGGAGTACCTTGAGGAAATGTTGGTAGCGTGGGTACCAGTCGGGGTAAAAGGGAGAACATCAAGGAAATGTATGTAGCATGGGCACCCGGGGTAGAGGTGAGAACTTTGAGGAAAAGATTGTAAGGGGGGTAACACTCCAGTAGGAAGGGAGTACCTTGAGGAAATGCACGTAGCGTGGGTACCACTCGGGGTGCCGTCTGCGGATCCAGCGGGGAATATTCAGCTCCAGCTCATCAATCACCTCGGCTCGCCCGTGCGTAAAAAGGGCGTTGCTATTTTTGGCAAGCTGCGGAACTCCCCCGACACTCCCCACGTGAGTTCCCACTTCCCACACATGTCGCGTCGCTTTGCCTCCCCGTGCCCAGTGTGATCGATTGTGGAGGCACTCTGCCTTTTCTCTCCACAGCAATCATGAGTCGGCCTTCGTGGCCGGTCCCCTCTGAGGGACCCCTGGGAGGCTGGTAGAGGCTGGCTCCCGGGGGTCCCTCAGAGGGCACCGGTCACGAAGGCCGAATCGTGATTGCTGTGGAGAGAAAAGGCAAAGAAAAGGAAGGCTTAGCAGCAGCAGCAGGACGAGGAGGAGGAGCTGAGGGAGGAGGGCGACTGGCGAAGAGGAGAGCCGGAGCAAGACGAAGGCGGAGGGGTGGGGAGAGAACTTAAGCGGTTTGGAACAGGGGTTGCAAACAAAGGGTTGCCAATTAATTACATGGAAATGCAAAACGGCATCAGGGGAGGAGGACAGGCAATGGTCCCCAGACTTAGGTTCAAGCTCTCGTTTCAATAGATCTGGATACATTGTTCACGCAGGAGGGCTAGGGAACACTGAAAAAGTTGACAAGAACAAGTCGAATTCAAGCTGAGGAGGAGGAGGGAGGGAGAGAGAGAGAGAGAGAGAGAGAGAGAGAGAGAGAGAGAGAGAGAGAGAGAGAGAGAGAGAGAGAGAGAGAGAGAGAGAGAGAGAGAGAGAGAGACAGAGAGAGAGGGGGGGGAGCGAGAGGGAGGGAGAGAGGGGGAGGGGATGAGTCTGGGAAAATTAACACAGAAAAGGGGAGGCAGAGGAGAAGGAATGAAAGGGGATGTTGACCGTCAGCGAGCTGTAGGAGAGGAGTCCCACGAGGATTTTGAGCAGTATCTGCAAAACAAGCACCCCGGCACGCACCAAAGGTAAGGCTGCAAAGCATTCCTGAGGGAAACGAGGGATGTGGAGGAGGCCAATGACTTGCAATACGGACGCACAAAGGGGGAGGCTGACGATGCATGAGGTGCTGGATAGAGATGTGGAGGAGCCCAATGTTTTGCAATACGGACGCACAAAGGGGGAGGATGACAATGCATGAGGTGCTGGATAGAGATGTGGAGGAGGCCAATGACTCGCAATACAGGTTTCCAAGGGAGATAACTTGATAATATGCATGAGGCACGAAGGAAACCCGTAGGACAGGATAGAGGACGCCAGCAACTCACAATACAGATGTACAAGAACCCACACTTTTTCCATACAAGAAAGGGGAAACAGATGCATGAGGTGCAGGACAGAGAAGGAGAGGAGGCCAGCGGCTCGCAGTACAGATGTACAACAAGGGAGACACAGATGCATGAGGTGCAGGACAGAGATGCAGAGGAGGCCAGCGACTCGCAGTACAGATGTAGAAGGGGAGATACAGACGCATGAGGTGCACGACAGAAGATGTAAAGGAGGGCAGCGGCAGGCAAGCGCTCACCAGCGAGGTAGAGAAGAAGCACAGGAAGACCATGAAGTCTCCCACAGCCCTATTCTTGGTATTGTACAACACGTCCTGGTTGATGTGTCCACTCGCAATGTTCCAGGTCTCGAACATGGCGCGTCCAATGTCATGGTATTGCTGTGCCAGCCCGAGTCTCCAGTGACAATCCCATCAGTTAAGTTTGTACGAGACACAGCAAACAAAGTTCTAGGTCTTGAACATCGAGCGTCGAATGCCCTGGTATTGCTGTGCCGGCCCGACTCTCCTGCAACAATCCCATCAGTTAAGTTCTTAAGATACACAGCAAAGTAAGTTCCAGGTCTCGAACATCGAGCGTCCAATGTCCTGGTATTGCTGTGCCAACCCCATGACTCTCCAGGAACAATGCCGTCAGTCGAATTTTCTCAGAATCCAGCAAAAACGAAGTTCCAGGATTTGGACTTATAGCATCCGATGCCCGGATATTGCTGTGCCAACCCCGTGACTCTCCAGGGACAACCCTTTAGTTGAACTATTCTAAAACAACAGCAAAAAGGAATGTTCCAGGGTCTGGACTCGGAGCCCTCCGACATCCAGTTATGGCTGTGCCAGCCCCGGACATTCAAGCTACAATCCCATCAGTTGGTTTCTTTTTCATCCACAATACACAACGTTCCACAGGCCCACAATGTTCCAGGTTTAAACAATCCACAATTTTCTTTTCTTTTTCATCCACAATCCACAATGTTCCACAGATCCACAATGTTCCAGGTTTAAACAATCCACAATCCACAATGTTCTTTTCTTTTTCATCCACAATCCACAATGTTCCACAGATCCACAATGTTCCAGGTTTAAACTGCCAGCTGTCACTCCCAGACCCACACACACCCAAACGCACATGCGCGCACGTGCCGCACTGACCAGGCGGGCACTGACAAGGAACTTTGGAAGCCCCAGAGAAGGTGGGGGTGTCCAGGCAAGGCCATGCCACAGAGGCCCTACCAGCATGGGGTCATTTCCAAAAAGGACGTAGAAGCCTGAGGCAAAGCCCCAAAGCAGCAGCAGCAGCAGGATCAGAAACCACTTGACAAAGTTGATGGACTCTCTGATTGTTTCCACGAAAGGGTTCCCCGTTGGCTGAAGCACCCTGGAACCCCCGCTTCCCCGCTTGGACTGATGTAATTCTTTCTCCTATTACAAGAGTGGAATAAAAAAGACCAGCCCAATGTTCCAGGACCTTAACCCAAATGTTTCAAGCTACGAGTTCTTTCTTTCCCCCCATTTGGTTCCCGCGAGGTGAGGGTTACGATAGGACACAGAGAAAAGGAAAGTAGCAGCAAAAAGGTAGCAGAATTTGTACAAAGCAAGAAGAAGTCACAGTAGGAGTGTGAGTAGCAGCAGCTGCTGCAGCAGTGGTGTTGTTGGTGGTGGTAGTTGCAGTAGTAGTAGTAGTAGTAGTAGTAGTAGTAGTAGTAGTAGTAGTAGTAGTGTAGTAGTAGTAGTAGTAGTAGTAGTAGTAGTAGTAGTAGTGGTAGTAGTAGCAGTGGTAGTAGCAGCAGCAGCAGCAGCAGCAGTAGCAGCAGCAGCAGTAGTAGTAGCAGCAGTACCAGCAGCAGCAGTAGCAGCAGCAGCAGCAGCAGCAGCAGCAGCAGCAGGACCAGTAGTAGCACTAGCAGCAACAGCAGCAGCAGCAGCAGCAGCCACAGCAGCAGCAGCAGTAGAAGTAGTAGTAGTAGCACTAGTAGTGCCAGGCGTGTCCACGCTTGGCACACAATCGGCAGAGCAATTGAAAGTGACCCGCGCCAGAGGACCACCACAAGTACTCACACACAGCCCACGATGGCAAAGTCACGGAGGTTTAAAGTACAAATTAAATTACAAGAACACGAGTTTTGAGAATGCACCTGGCAAAGTAATGGACTTTCACCCACAGCACAACAATTTGCAGGCCGCATGCGCCCCGGTAACTCTTCCGTCCAATGTCATAAAGCCACGCAACCGCCCACATTGAAAGATAAATCTGCAACCCCGCATCCAAAGACCGATCTGCTTCTACATGTGCCCGTCCGCACCCGCATCCTCATCCGCATCCAAAACTGGATGTCCAATTGCTCAAACACGCATCCACATCCACAATCAAATCTGCGCATTTGATTGTCCCCTTCCCCACCCCCATCTACATCCAAGTCGGCCCGTCCAAAGATTCACAATTACATCCGCATCCAGATCTGCACTTCAGAGCTTGCACCCACTTCCAAAATTGCACATCCAAATATGCATATCTGAATCTACATCCACATCCAGTCTGCACCTCTGAATCTACATCCACATCCAATCTGCACATCCCCCTTCTTCACATCCGCATCCGCCATCTAACCTCCTGCACAACCTCATTGCTCCCCCACTCTCTCCATTCGCCGTGCCCCCCCCCCCATACACACACACGCACGCATGCACACACACACACACACACACACACACACAGACACAGACACACACACACACACACACACACACACACACAGACTGCACACACATGCATGCACACAAACTCCACACACATCTGCGTGCATAGAAGCGAACACACACACACACAGGGGGGGGAGAGGGAGAGAGAGAGAGAGAGAGAGAGAGAGAGAGAGAGAGAGAGAGAGAGAGAGAGAGAGAGAGAGAGAGAGAGAGAGAGAGAGAGAGAGAGAGAGAGAGAGAGAGAGAGAGAGAGAGGGGAGAGACTCCTACTTCAAAGCAACAAGCAAAAACACTATGCATCTGCTCACCTTGTACAGGACCCACACAAGATACACAGAAATAGAAACTGGAATGAGTTCGGAGGTCAGACCTGGTTACAGTAGGCAATAAGGTCGATGCAATTCCAAATGCCGAACCAGGCACGGACGCCGTAGTCGCACACCATGCACAGTTCCATGTAGATGAACGGCACCATCACCACAAGTGGGATGGAGGCAAAGATACGGGAGGAGTTCGCCAAATGTGTGCCACGCATTGAGTTGATGTGGAGTGCCCTATCCAACTCCTGCATGTCTCCCCTGCATCTTCTTTGCTAATGATCCAACCCCTCTGCTAATGGTCCAACCCCTCTACTAATGGTCCAACCCCTCTGCTAATGATTCAACCCCTCTGCTAATGGTCCAACCCCTCTGCTAATGATTCAACCCCTCTGCTAATGGTCCATCTTCTTTGCTAATGATTCAACCCCTCTGCTAATGGTCCCATCTTCTCTTCTTTGCTAATGGTCCCAGCCTCTTTGCTGATGAATTCTGTCTCTGGCTAACCAGCCTTCTTAGTCTCTCTGTCTTATCAGTGCTCCCCTAACAAAGTCTGGGTTCTGCAGATCCTCCCCAGCATCTTCTTTGCTGATTGTTCTCTCTGAACAGCCTTCAACACCCACGTTCCAGTCCCACGTGACCAGGACTTCTCTCGGGTGAGCTCTACCTAACTCCCCTCTCTCCCCCCCTCCCTCTCTCTCCCACCCTCCGCCCTCTCACACTCTCACTCTCCCTCTCCAGTACCCTCGCTCCCTCGCTCGCGCGCGCGCGCGCGCGCACACACACACACACACACACACACACACACACACACACACACACACATATTCCTAGCCCCCTTCTCTCCATCTCCCCGGCCCCCTCCCCTTCAGCTTTACAGGAGTTGGGCTTTTTCCTCTGTCTTTGTCA
>KV908432.1:2500-5000 GCA_002005505.1 Botryococcus braunii
GTGGCATTTTACTTGAACATGGGATTGCGTAGGCGCAGCTGTCGCTACATATTGGTGTTTGGTGCAGGTATGCATAGGCCCATCTTAGTGGTTTCAAACAGCCCCGGAGCATGCTGTCCCTCGAGGTGAGCTCAACGGTGGTAAAGACAAGGATTGCTCTAAGTCTTTCACCGGTTCTGGAAGGCATCATCAAGACAGGTACAGTCAAATAGTGCATAGATCCATGCTTTTGGAAGTGCCTCCTAAGTCCCAGCAGAAACATAGTTATAAGTATAAAAGGGTCTGGTGCGGCTGCGTCAGCGGTGTGTACGCAGCTGCACACAGCTTACGCTTTAATTATACTTGAGGCTCAATAGAGTATGCTGAAAGATGCAAATAGATACTGGAGTCTCACTTATTTGCCAAAAGTCTCCATTGACAAAATGTCCCTACAGTCGTCTTCAACTAGTATGGGTTCATCTCGGGCTACAAACATAACGAACCGTTCGAAAGACATATTCTACTTGGGGACCCAGTTGTGGAATTAATCTGGCCAGACCCTTTGAGCAATCCCATGTCCAACAAGAAGTATTCTGCACAATATCAAAGTAGGTAACAGTGGATTTGACATTTTATCGGGCCTGTACAGGAGGTCTACCAAGGTTACTAAAAAACTGGCTATGACACTGTCAATCATATGTATACTCGTAAAGACGTGCTTGGACGTTTCAATGTCCATCGTGTTGGAGACCTATAGGTCCTGCTTGATAGGCAGGCAGCTTTCCATAAATTTGCCAGCGGACCAACAGAACGTTCCGGAACAAGGACAGTACATGTTGCGGTGTTGGCTGGTCCTATCTTTAGGGTTTAGGATGGAGCGTTGAGGTTAAGGGATAGCCCTGGTCCTATTCTTAGGGACCCGGGTTTAGGATTAGGGTTCGCAAGGAATAGCGGAACAGCGGAACAAGTATATGCTCCGTTACTTGTCCATTTGGGAGAGTGGTGAAAGGCAAATCGTCACTTGTCCATCTGTCCATCCGTTTAACATGGATGTAACAGGTCTCATATCACAGTGTACCTTTGTTTCCATCAACGAAAATTTTTGGAAATTATCTTCATTATGGCAACCACACATTGAAGGCCTTCAATGACCTTCGTTATTATTTTAAAATATTACATGATACATTGACATTATTTCAAAATATTATTAGCATTAATTAGCATTAATAGTGTTTATAAAACAGCCATTTGGGGTACTTTTAAAGCTTTAGAGCTAGCTTGTGGCCTACGAAATAGATTAATGCTTCAGGGGTATTCAGGTCTTGGATGTGGGCTCTAGACATCTTTGTTGTCATCCACCTCCGCCACATTAATGCATTGGCTGGGCCATGACGCGATACTTCATATAATTATAATAGAGGGGAGAAATAAAGAGCTCATGGACACGGAAGCCCTCTATCTAAATCATTCCAATCATCACATTAGCTTATTGCCACAGGAGTACTCCAGGAGCACCAGTATGTACTTCAGCCATGTGGCTTGATGCGGGCACGAAGCCTGCCAGTTGGTATAAGGCCCCGAAAAGAGCTTCTGAACCTCCGACCTTACTGCCTTCCAAATGTACCGCATCTCCATATGGACATGCATGGGACTTACCCTGGCAAGTGAGTTATGTCGTGTGCACGCAATACACCTTCCCCCATATCAACTCTCCAGAGTATGTTCCCAGGGGACCCTCAGTAGCATGCGAAGCACGGCCATTCTACCCTCGCATCCCCACGTGTCATACCCACCTGAGCAAAGATCATGACCTGGATTCGGAACACCGGTGTACGTACTGCCTAGACCAAGGTTCGATACTGGCCGGGCACGTACGGGCGCATCACTCTGGGAGTGAGTCAATAAATATCCAGCTGCCCATGATGGCCTCTGCCTAGGACATCTCACCACTTCCCCTTCTCTCATAAATTTTGTTACAATAGAAAATCTCAAAATCAATCTCACGCGGCACGTCAAAACAAAATCAATTGAACGTTCAATTGATAACTAGCCTCAGGAGTGTTTTATACTGGTTCACTCACAAGGGTTGTAAGATATCGAGACTAGCATCGTCAGCTTGGTACCTTGGATCCACACCACAGACGAGCAATTTGCTGGAGTGGATCCAGACTTCGGTTCCCTTCAGCACCAGGCCACCATTCGAAATCTCTCGAAGCAAAGTCCGGTTGGCTCCGCACGTCGGTAGCTACAGCCTTATGCCGACATATATGACATATATACAAAAGCTCTAGCGCCAGAAGCGGAGTCCAAAGTACCGCTCTAGGCTAATCGGTTAATTAACCCATAACCACTGGAATTCCTTCGAAGCACATCGTAGTGGCTGCAGCAGACTGGGGTGGCTGAATAACACCCAAAACTCGGCCGGGCTTGACACAAATGTAAGTAACATTGAGTTGAACAATGAGTTGTGAAGATGCGTCTCCCGCACCATCTTAAAGAATAACAGTTGGCGCCGGGGGGC
>KV908432.1:7500-10000 GCA_002005505.1 Botryococcus braunii
GGACGATTGCGAGACTGATGAGAAACACCAGGACCGTGAGGATGGCGATGTTCAGCCCAAACATGCCGTCAGCGTACGGAGCCACGATGCGGGGAATGCTGACCAGCAAGGGCCACAGCCCAGCTGTGAGAGCTGCCAGAATAGCCTCTCTCGTGATCGTAAGGATGCAGCAGGCAATCTTCCGTCCCAAGCGCCTGTCCACACAGAAAACAGCCCAGTGTGGGGATCTAGATCTGATTTGAAACCTGTAGTTCCCCCACATCGGGGCGACGACGGCTTGGGCCCCACACCGTTTTGTTTCTAAGAGGAGCTGCGGTCTGTATGTGTGTGTGGGTGTGTGTGTGTGTGTGTGTGTGTGTGTGTGGTGTGTGTGTGTGTGGTGGTGTGCGTGTGTCGCGTGCGTGCGTGCGTGTGTGTGTGTGTGTGTGTGTGTGTGTGTGTGTGGTGTGTGTGTGTGTGTGTGTGTGTGTGTGTGTGTGGTGTGTGTGTGTGGTGTGAGAGAGAGAGAGGGGGGGGGAAAGAGAGGTAGCGGTAGAGAGGTACGGAGAGCGTACGCAGAACATGTAGAAAGCACCTTGTGATTCAGAACGTTCGTTGTACTGAGAACACCAGCACCAAATGTAAAGCTGAAGATATGGTTTTTGAATGTCTCATGGGCCCTTTCAGCGAATGAGTCATGGACCCTTTGAGAACCATACACTAAACTGTGGAAGCTTCAATCAGTGTAATTGTCCCCTCCGGGAGGTCGCATCAACGGACACAACTCCTCCCTCCCTCCCTTTTCATGGAACACTAGCGCTTTGGTACTTCCACTGATCAATGGAACACTTCCATTGAAAATAACGAACTCTGACTTGTGTGTGGAATGTGTCCGTGCTGCAGATCATCCTTTAGGGGAAGGGGGAGGAGGAGGATCCGTTCGGGTGCCCCGTCAACGGCTTAAGCGGAGAGTTGAAGATGGCAACAGGGCTGGAGCTTGCTCTCACACACACACACACACACACACACACACACACACACACACACACACACACACACACACACACACACACACACACACACTCACACTCTCTCTCTCTCCTCTCTCTCTCTCTCTCTCTCTCTCTCTCTCTCTCTCTCTCTTCTCTCTCTCTCTCTCTCTCTCTCTCGCGCGCGCGCGCGCGCTCTGCGTGGGTGGGTGGGGGGGGGGCCAGGGGTGTGTGTGCGCACACCCCCGCAGATGGGGGAGGGCATGCGCCCAGGAGGAGTGGGAGGTGTGCGGGAGGGGAAGTTGGGTGCATGCGAGTGGGTCAAGGGGTTACCATGAATAAGTGGAAAGAGGCTTGTCACGGGTATGGCAGGGGTCGTCATGCTCACTAGGGCGGGGTGCCAGGGCCCCTCGGCGGTGGGCAGTGAGCTGTACTTTATTCTGGGATCCATGTAGGCGCGCCGCATGGGGTTCTCCTCATGAACGCGCTCCACGTCCTGCTTTCACCACCCCACTCCCAACAGGGTAAGCACTCCCCATCTTCCGCACAAACCCAAAAAAAAAAAAAAAAAAAAAAAAAAAAAAAAAAAAAAAAAAAAAAAAAAAAAACGGTCTCTCCAGCCCCCCGCTCCCCCCCACCTTCCCTCCCTCCCTCTCCCCCGCCCCCCTCGCTCTCCCCCCCCTCCCTCCCTCTCTCTCCCTCTTCCCCATCTCCCCGCCTCATACGCGCCCCCCCCCCCAACACACACACATACACACAGGCGCGCGCGCACGCGCACACACGCACCAATGGTGAGCACCTCCCACACCGAACCAACAAGAACAGAAGCATCCTCTCTACACAGTAATCTGAGCCTGAAATCACACAGTGCAGACGTGGTGTGAAGCTTGAATGAGACCCAGACCCCGAACCTCACTCATGGTATCGTGCGGGTGGACGGCCCCGCAGACGCACCTGCAAGCGGTGTTTGTACGACACAGATATGGGCACGTTCCCGCACAGCCTTCGAAGCAGCTTCGTCCGCCCGCCCACGGCATCAATCACCTGCGCCAATCACGCTGCAGCCTCAGACACTCTGCTGCCACTGCTCTCCAGTTCCTGCTGTGCCTGCTTCGTGCCTTCTCCCCCGGGTGGGCACGCACGCTTTCACGCGATCATGTGTGCGCGCCTACACACACACACACACACACACACACACACACACACTCCACAGAGAGAGAAAGAGAGAGTGAGAGAGAGAGAGAGAGAGAGAGAGAGAGAGAGAGAGAGAGAGAGAGAGGAGAGAGACACGCACGCACGCACGCACACACACACACAGCACACCCCGCACATAGAGAGGGAGGGGGGGGGAGGGCAGGCAATTCCACAACTGCTTCAATGCCTTAACAGGCTTCGCATCAGCAGCCAAGGTTCAGCTGCTACACTAAGTAGGTGCGGCATGGAGACGCTCAAAGAAATCACCCTCCTTGGGTAATATTTCCTTCCTTCCTTGGCAAGGTTCAGGGGATTGGTAGTGTGACAAACCTTGATTG
>KV908432.1:15000-22500 GCA_002005505.1 Botryococcus braunii
AAAAACACACACACACACACACACACACACACACACACACACACACACACACCACACACACACACACACACACACACACACACACACACACACACACACACACATGTAGGTGGAAATCAGTTGAAAAGACAAACCCGCCCCCCCCCTTTAAAACAAACAAAGACTGTGCACCCACAGGAAAGGAAAGAAAAGGAACGAATTACATCAACAATAGGGAAAAGGGGAGGAAACCAATACAGAACTACATCGCCCGCAAGTTCCCTCCCCCGCCTCAGTCCTATTTCCCCTCCTTCACGCTGACCCCAAACATAGACCTAGCCACGCGCGGTACCTCGGGGATCCAGATGCTAAAACACACATCCACTTGGAGGACCGCCAGGGCCTTGTTCACAGAGAGGGGGGAGCGATGTGGGGCAAGGGTGATGTAGGGGGATGTTCCACCATGGGGAGTGGGGGTGCAGATGTTCCGCCATTGGGGGTGGGAGGGGAATGTTCCACCATTGGGGGTGGGAAATGGGATGTTCCATCATTGGGGTTGGGAGGGGGATGTACCGACCATTGGGGGTGGGAGGGGGGATGTACCGACCATTGGGGTGGGAAGGGGGGACGTTCCCATCATGGGGGTTGGGAGGGGGGATGTTCCCCATTGCGGGTGGGAGGGGGGATGTACCGACCATTGGGGGTGGGAGGGGGGATGTTCCCATCATTGGGGGTGGGAGGGGGATGTACCGACCATTGGGGTTGGGAGGGGGGATGTTCCACCATAGGGGGTGGGAGGGGGATGTACCGACCATTGGGGGTGGGAGGGGGGATGTTCCCATCATTGGGGGTGGGGGGATGTTCCACCATTAAGGAAGGTGGGGGTGTTACCTTGACGTGGACCCCCAAGCCCCCCAAAGCAGCACAGAACAACTGGATGTCTGTGGCGGTACTGTACGCGCTCTTGACGTCCAGAAAGACCCCTCCTGGCTGACTCAGCATGGCCAAGCTGGTCTGTGCCGCAGCCCTGACCCACCCCCAAGCCATAACTTAATATCCACATCGGTCCAACAAAAGCTTCGTACATTCCGGCTGGTCCGCCCTGACCCACCCCATATCATAACTTCCCATGTCTTCAACCCATACCTTAGAATCATACCATATCTTAATATCCACCCATGTCACAACCCATATCCCATATCTTAACATCAACAACAGTCCAACACAAGCCTTGCACATTCCAGCTGATCCGTGCTGCTGCCTTGACCCACCCCCAACCCATATTTTCACATCAACAACAGTCCAACACAAGACTTGTACATTCCCACTGGCCACGATCCCCACAACCACCACCACACACCCACACGCACGGAAGCATGTGCACACACACACACACACACACACACACACACACACACACACCACACACCACACACACACACACCACACACAGAGAGAGAGAAGAGAGGAGAGAGAGAGAGAGAGAAGAGAAGAGAGAGAAGAGAAGAGAGAGAGAAGGGAGAGAGAGTGAGAAGAGAGAAGAGAGAGAGAGAGAGAGAGAGAGAGAGAGAGAGAAGAAGAGAGAGAGAGAGAAGAGAGAGAGAGGAGAGAGAGAGAGAGAGAGAGAGACCATGAGGAAGAATGAGCAAGGGAAAGAACGGAGACGACAAACCTTTCAACACCCAGGGCCTCCGCGGCATCCAGGTGGCTCACAGGCGACAGCCAGGCACGCAGCTCCAGCTCAGGGACCAGGTCCGGAGCGGCTCGGGGGGAGAGGTCTTGCCAGTCCCCCAGGAGGGGCTCCTCGAGGATGGAGGAGGCCTCCTTATCAGGCAACATGGCCCCGCGGCGGCGCCTCCGGCGGGCCCGCTGTCGGTTCACCATGACGCGGTGCCACGCGTACTTGCTCCCGATAAGAATGGCCCCGCCCCTTTTCGCAACCTCCTTCGGCTCCTCCGGTGTCTCCAGGTCCCGCAGCGGGATGTCGATGTACCCCAGCCTCCGGTCCCTCAGGCGGCCCCCCAGCATGCCCAGCGCATGCACCTGCAGGCCCGGGGGACACGCCCTGGTGACCGTACCGAACCACCTCCCTCCTTCGACCTCCTCCGTTTGGTGGCAGCAATGACACCCATGCGACAAATGCACGCCCTCGATCTTCGACAGTTTCTCTTTCGAGGATTGGAAAGTTGGAACCAAAGGGGGGGGGCGGGGGGGGAGGTTGTTTTTTGCTTCTTTAAACACCACTACAAATTCCAACTGCAAGCATTATGGAACTTGTAGTGGTGATTAAAGGAGCAAGAAACAGCCTCCCGTTTGCGCCTTTCGCCCGTGGGGGGGGGGGGGGGCAGCCCTGACATCAGTACTTCCCAAGGGGGGCGGGAGCCCAGATTAGTAATTCCCAAGGGGGGAAGGGCAGCCCTGACATCAGCACTTGTCAACGGACCCCCCCCCCCCGGGGGGGGGGGGCAAGACGCACCTCGACTCTGAGCACGGCCCCATCCAGGTCAGCATCTAGAGGCCAGAAAGAAAACTCTTCGTCCCACACAACTCCCGAGCCGTGGAAGTCTCTGGCGCCAGGGGATGATCGTATGGCTGGTACCGGCGTACCGCCAAGAACCCGCATTCTGAGGTACAAGCGCTGAGCCACGCGTTTCTCAAACATGCTACCCCGCCCGCAGCCGACTGCCAAATGCAATCTGTACTCCCACATTCGCAATGAGTCCCCACACTCTTGCCCCCACACAACTGCATGCATTCCCAGAGAAACTTGATGTGCGAGAATGGTTACATAAAAGGTGGATCACATGGGGCAGCAGGACTATTCTTTTGACGGCTTGGCAGATCACATAGCCATATGCTACTCTGACCCAATTCTTTTTTATGGAGGTGTGGATCATCCCAACCCCCCCCCCCACACAGACACACACACACACACACACACACACACACACACACACACACACACACACACACACACACACACTCGCACGCGCGCGCACATCCCTGCGCACGCATGCAGGGGGGGGCGGGGAGGGAGGGAGAGAGAGAGAGAGAGAGAGAGAGAGAGAGAGAGAGAGAGAGAGAGAGAGAGAGAGAGAGAGAGAGAGAGGAGAGAGAGAGAGAGAGAGAGAGAGAGAGAGAGAGAGAGAGAGAGAGAGAGAGAGAGAGAGAGAGAGAGAGAGAGAGAGAGAGGCCCACCTGGAGAGCCAATGTATAGTGATGTCTATTCTCTTACAACATGTCTACTCTCTTCCAACATTTCATGCTATTGCATGCAAGCATGAATAACCACACTATCATGACTGCATTTCCTACCCTGAAATTCAAAACTTTTCCCTACGGCCCAAAATCTTTGGCGAAGAACGGCTTCAACATCAAATGTCCAAAGAACAAAGCCAGGCTGTCTGGTGGACAACAAAAAAGGGATGGGACGGGGGAAAGGATGCTGCACCTGTAACAAAAGCCAACAGGGCCATGGAGTGGCAGGGGCTCAAGCGGGTCTCCGTTCACTGCCAGGTTGATGGCTCGCCCGAAACGGGTGAGCCAGGCCGTGGGCTGGATGCCCTCGCGGGTAATGTGGGATGCTCCCGCCGCCTTCGCAACTCGAGCCAGGCCTGGGATTGCCGTAGTGATTGTCTGCCCTCCGACCCCGGCCCCCAAAACACGTCAGGGTCATTACTGCAGTTCAGTCAAACAACGGGGCGGGTATATGCTTGTCTATTTAAGTACCTGTGTGTGTGTGTGTGTGTGTGTGAGAGGGAGAGAGGGGGGGGGGAAGCGAGAGAGAGAGGGGGCGGGGAAAGAGAGGGGGGTTGTACAGAGCTAAACAACCTCGCTCGGTTCCACGAGCGGAAGGGATAGCTTGCATAATTCCGCGCATATTTCGTGGACCTCTAGCAAGCGCCTTCACGTCCAAATCGAAAGACTCGATCTGCAAGGTACACTCAAAGACGAGCGCGGACCCAGTCTGAGAGTGCCATGGGGATCCCCCTACCCAAGCAATGCTGAGGAAAGAGGGAAGGAAGGAAAAAATTACACCCGGAACCAGCCATTGTGACTGAAGGGATGACGAGCAACAACTACCCAAAACAACTACCGAAAACAACATTGCACAAAACCGAAACAACCTGGAGAGCACGCCTGGAGAACGTGGAGAGGTTCACTCGGTGACAGAACGGTTTGGGAGAACCCAGAGAGGGAAGGGGTTGAAATGAGAAAGAGGAAAAAAAATGGGCAGATGCCTGATACACGAGCGCGCTGGGGCTGCCATGATCCACAGTGGCTCTTTGAAGAAGCCATGGCTGGGCAGGGTCTAACCAGAGGTCCCACTCCAGGGCACATGGGGCGTATCCGTAC
Source organism: Botryococcus braunii (assembly GCA_002005505.1). Taxonomy (NCBI): domain Eukaryota; kingdom Viridiplantae; phylum Chlorophyta; class Trebouxiophyceae; genus Botryococcus; species Botryococcus braunii. The sequence continues at coordinate 19,336 of KV908432.1, forward strand.
CTGCGTACCGCCCTCACGACTGTCAGCACATGCAGGTCCCACTCAGGGGCACTTGGGGCGTACCCGCACCTGCGTACCGCCCTCTCAACTATCAACACATGCATGTCCCACTCTGGGGCACATGGGGCGTGTATCCGTACCTGCGTACCGCCCTGTCAACCGTCGACACACGCCGGGGGGACAAGTGTGGGTGCTGGTCCCAGGGGTACCAGAATGAAACACATGGCCTTCCTCAATCTAGCGCTCAGCTTTCCGTCCGCCAATCCTCCTCAAACCCCCCCCCCCCCTCCCATCTTTCCTTGCCACCCACTTCACCGTGCATCACTCCTTTCATGCACCACTGCCCTGTCCTGTCCTCCGGGGGACGCAACTCAGCACTCGCATCCCCAGTCGCAAGGAAAGGTGTGACTCGCGACCAAATGTTGTGCTTGAAGTGCTGTGAACAGTAGCAGACTGCTAGCGACTCGCGACCGAATGTTGTACGTGAATTGGTTTGAACACTAACCGACTGCCAGCAGAAAGCCTCGGCGCAGGACGATGACAACGACGATGATGATGATGATGATGATGATGATGATGATGATGATGATGATGATGGTGGTGGTGGTGGTGATGATGATGATGATGATGATGATGATGATGATGATGAGGACGAGGAGGAGGAGGAGGAGGAGGAGGAGCGAGTAGTGTGAGTCGGAAACGGGTGCCAGACTAGGACCATACGGCCTCCAGAAAGTCCCCAAGCCTATTGCACATGATTGGGACTAATAGCAGATCGGGAACAAGAACGAGTTCAGGACCGCCAGGGTCTCCAGAGCCTTTGGGACCATGATTAGGGCTACCTGCGGGTTAGAAACGAGGACTGATCCAGAACTACAACGGCCTTCAGTAAACCTCAGCCTGGCGCGCGTGCGTGCGTGTGTGTGTGTGTGTGTGTGTGTGTGTGTGTGTGTGTGTGTGTGTGTGTGTGTGTGTGTGTGTGTGTCTGTTGGTGAGTCTGTGCCTGTGTGGCGATGAGCGACAGCTGTGGCTCACCAACTAGCGACAGACTGGAACCCATACCGGCCTCCAGAAAGCCCCCAAGCCTAGGCACATGAGCGGGACTAATGGCGGGTCGGGGAACAGAACCATTTCAGAACCACAAGAGCCTTCAGAAAGCCCCCAGCTAGGGAACATGGTGGGGACTAAGTGCGGGGCGGGACCAAGGACCACTTCAGAACCATAAGGGCCTACAGAAAGCCCCCAGCCTAGAATCTGGCACAGCAGAATGAACTTGAGTGAGAAAACAGGAAAGGGCAAACTGCTACAAGTGCAAACCAAATACTTGAGATAAACGGAAAGACACCAAGGGAGGGAGGGGGGCAGTGTGCAAGCAAGCCGTCGCATGCGAGCATGCGTTCATGAGCGACAAATCATGTACCACTTCCCAAGACATGTGCAGGACGGCTCTGAGGGAGAGAGAGAACCATGTTTGTAAAGGTAAGGAGACAATATGGCCTGAAAGGGCCACTTTGTAAACACCAAAAAGGATAGGAGAGTGGTTGCCAAACCTGTTGGGTTGACCCCCTTTCTCTGCAAAAACGTGGGAGGGAATATTGGCGATGGCTGCCTTCCGGACTCGATGCAGGTCCCCCTCCTCTGAAGCTACCCCCAGCTTAACCGTGGAGGGCAACATCTCTGACCAGTCTCTCGAGGAGCCGTCCTGCCAACCCCCCCAAAAAACCCCCTTTATCATACTGCCAACCCCCTTAAAAACCCTTTCATCGTCCTGCCAACCCCCCCAAAAATACCCCTTTATCATACTGCCAACCCCCTTAAAAACCCTTTCATCGTCCTGCCAACCCCCAAAAAATACCCCTTTATCATACTGCCAACCCCATTAAAAACCCTTTCATCGTCCTGCCACCCCCCCCCCCCCCAAAATACCCCTTTATCATACTGCCAACCCCTTAAAAACCCTTTCATCGTCCTGCCAAACCTTCCAAAAATACCCCTTTATGATACTGCCAACCCTCTTAAAAACCCTTTCATCGTCCTGCCAACCCCCCCAAAAATACCCCTTTATCACACTGCCAACCCCCTTAATAACCCTTTCATCCTTCTCCCATACCCCCCAAAAATTCCCCTTTATCATACTGCCAACCCCCTTAAAAACCCTTTCATCGTCCTGCCCCCCCCCCCCCCAAAAAAAAAAAAACTCTGTTTCCCCCCCTTTTCGCTGTCGCTAACCCCCTTCCCCAAAACAACCCCGGACGACTACCCGGACACCCCTCTGGTTCTGGATGTGATTAGGCTTTCTCCCCTCTCTACCGTCTCCCCTCTGGCCTCTGTGCATTGCCTCCTGTAGGGAACACCTAGCAAAACACTGGGACTCTGAATGTGACCACCTCCCAAAGCAGTTCCTTTCTCTACAACCATAAAAAGTGTGGGCAGCCTTTATGCGGGTTAATTCTTGCATCTTGAAGAAAAAAGTACCCCGGTCAATTGAAACATCTTAATCAGTCAACTGAAACATCTTAATAGCCGGGGGAGAAGAGTCTTGGGGTTCTCTTTCTCAAAAACGCCTGACAGGCACAGATAACTTGGAAAATAGGGAGCAGGGGAGGTTAGGACAATAGGGAGCAGGGAAATTAGGATGATAGGGAGGAGGGGAGGTAACGACAATAGGGAGCAGGGGAGGTAACGACAATACGGAGCAGGGGAGGTTATAACAATAGGGAGCAGGGGAGTCAGGTTCATGGGGAGCAGGGGAATTCGATAACAGGGAGCAGGGGAACTAGGATAATAGGGGCTTCACCAAACTGTCGTCGAGGCCGCCGTCCTCTGAAGTGCCTTCCAGATAGTTCAGATCATTACTACTCCCCTGCAGCGTCCCCGCCCATCAAGTTGGCATCAACCCCTTCAGGATCAACCCCTTCAGAATGCCCCCAGACCTATATATGGCATCAACCCCTTCAGAATGCCGTGTGACCGATGTATGGCATTTATCCCTTCAGAATGCCGTGTGACCACACCCCCGAACCAGTGATAACTCAGCTTGTGTACAGCCGTACTGCTCTTATGTGACACAGACGACAGTGGGCAAAATCTCAACCGTCTTCCGTCGACACATGAACGTCGAGTTGTTCCCGTACACTAAAATTGGCTGATAATGGGTTGCTTCAG
>KV908432.1:25000-27500 GCA_002005505.1 Botryococcus braunii
AACGCTCTGCAGGGGCCCCCCAAGAGAGGGTTGATCTCTTGTTTTGTTTTGTTTATCTTTTTCCCCTTAATTGAATGTTTAGGAAAGGCTTGTGGCAGTCGGCCTGTGCTGTGCTTGACATTCATTGCGGGGGATCGGCACGAATGGCAAAGGGTTAGTCTTTACGGCACTACACACATGAAATCCCGCACATCTCACATATCAAAGGTCCCAATCGTCCCGTTCTGTTTTGCACGCCTTCGCTGTCCAGTGCTGAAGTCCAAAAGCGCAAAACCCCGTTCACGTAAAGGCATGCACCAAGCACCCCCCAACCTCCCTTTGAGCACAGAGGAGTAGCTGTTCCTCCAGCTGGACCCCTTCCTGCAGGGCTTCTAAGTTCTGTGCGCTGGCAGCTTGAGCACCGTAAAATACCTCTTGAATCACGGTCTTGGTGGTTGGGGCATGTTCACAGTACGGAAAACAAGGACGGGACGTGACGAGGCTCCTTCCCGACCCTTTTAAAGCCCCCCCCCCCCCCCCCCCCGCACACACACACACACACATGCATGTGCGCGCACGCACGCAGGCCCACAGGCCCACACACACACACACACACACACACACACACACACACACACACACACACACACACTCTCACACACACACTCACACACACACGGATGCCTACCTGGCGATCTTTCTAGATCAAAAAGCGGCCGCCTACGCTGCTGGAGAGCTTGCAAGCTTCTGTTCAACAAGGTTTGGAGTCGCACAGGAGTGGCCAGGTGTCAAGAGGGGCAGAAATAAATTTTGAAACAGATTTCAAAGTAGCCAGCTCTAACTGCTTAGAGGTAGAAGTGAATGAAGTGAAATATATCAAGCTCCAACTGTGTACTAACAGCTATGGGAAATACCCAGCACTAGCTCTTACTAATAGCTGTGCTAAAAAACAGCACGAGATTAGACCCTTAAGAAGCGGCATGGGAAGCCACATTTCCCCCGACAGCCTGCACAAGGTAATAGAGGGCTAAAGGGCAGAGAATCACCTGTCGCCCCGGGTGGGGCTGGTGTTCGCGCTGGCATTCGCGCTCTCGATGCGCATTGGCGAGAACGAGCGCGACGGCGGGGCATGCAGGGCGGCGGACACAGGGCAGGCGGGCTCCCGCGCATCTGCCTGAGGTGGCGCACAGGGGACCGCAGGCACGGGGACTGCCCTGCCCGGAGGGGCCGGCCGCTCCGCTGCCCCTGCAGCCGGTCCCGCAGCCCCTCCCGCCGGTCCCCCAGCCCCTGCCACCGGTCCCCCAGCCCCTGCCGCCGGTCCCGCAGCCCCTGCCGCAGACACAGTCGCATGCGGGGGCGGCGGCCCGGGTGTGGCCTCCTGGTGTTTGGGAGAGAGCAGGGTGGATCCAGAGACTGCGCGTTGGGGCAGATCGGCGGGATTTATGTATGACTTGGGCGTCGTGCAGCCGCAACGCACCAGGCCATAAGCACAGAGGATCGGCGAATTCTCCAGGGCTGCCAAGAGACGCCGCCGCATCGTCCGTGTCCCTTGCCACAGCAGTTCCGCTCTTTCGTAGCTTGACCGGTCCTCGTCCTGCGCGTCGTGGCATTCGCACATCATCATCATCATCATCATCATCATCATCATCATCCTCATCCTCATCATCGTCATCGTCATTGTCATCATCATCATCATCATCGTCATCATCATTATCGTCATTATCAATGGCAATCATCATCATCATCATCATCATCATCATCATCATCATCATCATCATCATCATCATCATCGTCATCATCATTATCGTCATTATCAATGGCAATCATCATCATCATCATCATCATCATCATCCTCATCATCATCATCATCATCATCATCATCATCATCATCATCATCATCATCATCATCAATCGCCATCATCAGGTAGGCGACGTAGTTCATAACACTCCACCGACAGTTCATGACTTGGGATAGTTCATGGCACACTATCTATCCATAGAAAATTCTTGACTTGGATAGTTCGTGGCATGGGCACAAGTTGGAACACAATACACACTCCAGCTTGGAGCACCCAAAGAAGCCCCCCCGGGGGGGGGGGGGGGGGATTCACTGCAGATATACCTATACCTCCGCAGCGTTTTGAACCCATGCTCACCTTCAGCACCTTGCGCCACTGAGGCTCAGACATCATGCTGATGGCCAAGGCCATAAATCCCCCATGGGCGTAGCTGTGAGTTGACCGTTTTAATCTGGCAATTGGAACCTCGTCCGCAAACGCCCCATGCGCTGCTGCCGGTTCCAACTTCCATTCGACCACTACAAAGCCGCGCGCCTGCCCATAGCACATCACATTCGTTCATCGAGAGGAACATTTCAAGAATCCCTCGCAAAACCTTTTCTCTACAAAAACTTTTCTTTCAGCTTTTTCCTATCATGATCCAGTAGTCCAAGCCCACCCAACATTTCGTCGCCCTACCCATTACAACACCAGATGGGACAGATGAATAAACTACTCTCAGC
>KV908432.1:37500-60000 GCA_002005505.1 Botryococcus braunii
CGCATGTGCCGCCCATGCGTGTCACGTGGTCTATGTGGCACCCGGAAAAGGCCCCTCCCTGGGTGCAGAAATTCGCTTTCTGCGACAAAAATCGGCATAGATGTGTCCATGTCACTCTATGTTACTTTCATTGGATGTGATGGTCAGGTAAGGGACAGTGCCTATTCCTGTGAGTGTCTCTTGTCGGAAGAGGGATGTCGGGCGCCGGAGACCGAGGGATGAAGTATAAGGGCATTCGCAATCCGGTGGACTTTGTAAGATGGTTTTTGGAAGGATTCATCCTCTCAAAGAAAGGTATTGTCATAACTACTACATTGTGACTGCCTGGGTGTGTGCGGTGGCCGGAGCCACGGGACTACCAAGCCGCTTCAATCGCTCAAGGGACATAGAGAGTGTTTGGGTTGCAGCACCTTGAATCATGAAACTGGCCATAAGGATGTTGGATCTGGGCAAGCAAACAATATAGCTCAGAACACTGTAGATTAGGCACAATAAACGCCGTTGTCAAGAATTAACAGCTAGCTGGGCCCCAAAAAAGACTGAAATGGCAGTTTAAGATCCTCAATCCTACAAAAATGCTCGACCCCAAACTGCTCCATGCATTATATATTATGTTGTCTTCTTTCCGGGATGGTCGTAGACTCTTTGGTACTTCGTGTGTTGCTTGATGAACTCCTCTGCACAGGTCTTTTCCTGACTGCACTTAATGAAATGTAGCCCCATATTGTCTTAAATTTGTTTCGGCACTGCTCCCCAGTTTATAACACGTTTTGTTTCGTGTGCAGAATTCTTCGACATTACCGGGATCGTTCTTCTCATGGGCTTGCTGTATGCAGGTACATGGTTCATAATGACTGGTTAAAATGATGTGACAAACATAACAGCAGTGATTCCCACCATCAGTTTTAACCCTTGTTATCAACATAACATTTCATTGTATTTGAGGGAGTAAAACAGAATCATACTTTGCTTTATGTCCACAAGTGAAACTATGCTGTTTTCTCATGTCCAATGAACCGAATTCTTCATATTTCTTCTTCTTCTCCACCTCCTTACTGAACATCTCATCATGTTACTTCTCCTCTTGGTCCACTCCCCTATCCTCGCTGTACTTCTGAAATCCCTTATTCGATCATCAACATCATCATCATCATCATCATCATCATCATCATCATCGTCATCATCATTGCTATCCTAATCAGCAATATACTCTGTAATGGGGGGGCTGGGAACGTGTGCGATGCAGCCCTGTATTTGGCCATAGGATCTCCGTTTCTTCCTGCAGGGCCTGCATGGGCCATCGCCCTCATCTGGGCCGTGTCCATCGTCTGTGGCTGGATCTTTGAAAAGGTACGAGAGCCCACTTTCCGGAAGTCCTCTGCGGGCCGCTATACTTTGCGCTGCCCACTACCCCCCCCCTCTCTCTCTCTCTCTGTGTGTGTGTGTGTGTGTGTGTGTGTGTGTGTGTGTGTGTGTGTGTGTGTGTGTGTGTGTTTGTGTGTGTGTGTGTGTGTGTGTGTGTGTGTGTGTGTCTCCACGACTTTGTGCGTGACACTGTGTGTCCATGTCTTTGTGCGTGACACTGTGTGTGTGTGTGTGTGTGTGTGTCCATGTCTTTGTGCGTGACACGGTGCGTGTATCTGTGTGTGTGTGTGTGTGTGTGTGTGTGTTTGTGTGTGTGTGTGTGTGTGTGTGTGTGTGTGTGTGTGTGTCTGTGTGTGTGTGCGTGCGCGTGACGTTGCGGTCAATATTAAGCCTCCCCCCTCCCACCCCCCTTTATAGTGGCAGCTTGAATCCCGGTAGACTTCTGAGGATGCACTTCCAAAAGCAGCTCTTGTGACTTCAACGAAAATCGGCCTGTTCCGTGGTGAAAACCCAGCTGCCCCTTGTTGAAGATGAAGCTGTCCTATGGTGAAAACGCAGCTGCCCCTTGGAGGAGGAAATGCGTCGTTATATGGTGAAAACCAAGCTGGCCCATGGTGAGGACCAAACTGTCCTGTGGTGAACCTGGGCTGTGCTGTGGTGAACTTGGGCTGTGCTGTGGTGGAACCCTGTCCCTTGGTGAAACCCTGTCATTGGTGAAACCCAAGGTGACATGCACCTGGGGCCCTGGCAATGCACGTGGGGCATGAATGCAGCGTCTGCAGCCCCCGGGGCGCCACTGTCTCCAGCCTCAGAAGAGAAGTTCAAATGCTTGAGATTTAAATGTTTGAGGTTTGAATGTCCGAGATTCAATGTTTGATATTTAAATGTCTGAGTTTTCAAATGTTTGATATTTACATGTTCGAGGTGTAAATCCTGGAAATTTGAAAAGTTTTACATTTGACATGTTTGGCCGCCATGTGAGGCTCTCTGCTGTAGCTGAGAGGGGGGGGAGAGGGCGGGCAGGCACATTTGCCTGCGGCGCTTGGGATGATCCTCTCGGGAATGATGTTGCGGAATGTGGGGCACGGCATTGCGATCCAGGGCCTGAGAGCCTCCTGGTCGAAGGGCATCCGTGCAGCCGCTCTGGCCGCCATCTTTCTGCGCTCCGGCCTTGAAATCGATCTCCAGGCAATCGCCCTGGCGGGGAATGTTGCCTTCATTACCCAGTTACCCGCATGTGTTGTACGTGTAAATGAGCAGTGTATGCGTAAGTGAGCATTGTACGCGTAATTGAGAGTTGTACGCGTACAGTTCCCCGCATGTGTTGCACGCCCCTCCCCCTATCTCCCTCTCTCCCTCCCCCCCCCGCCCCCCCCTCTCTCTCTCTCTCTCTCCGTCTCTCTCTCTCTCCCCCTCTCTCTCTCTCTCTCTCTCTCTCTCTCTCTCTCTCTCTCTCTCTCTCTCTCTCTCTCTCTCTCTCTCTCTCTCTCTCTCTCTCTCTCTCTCTCTCTCTCTCTCTCTCTCCCCCCCCCTCCCCTCTGCCGCCCCCCTCTCTCTGTGGTTTTGTGTGTGTAGTGCGTGCGCGCGCGCGCGCGTGCGTGTGTGTGTGTGTGTGTGTGTGTGTGTGTGTGTGTGTGTGTGTGTGTGTGTGTGTGTGTGTGTTTGTGTGTGCGCGTGCGCGTTCAAAAGAGCTCTGGTTGCTTCACAGCGAGCTCTGGCTAGCAAAACAGTCGTGCCTGGGTAAAAGAAATGCTCTGGTGCCGCAGATATTCAAGAACATCGGCTGGTCTGCTGTACGATTGCATTTTGTGCTGGGCATTTTATGATATATGATCTTGTTAGTATTGTTGCGCTGCAGATATTCAAGAAAGTCGGATGGTCTGCGGTACGACTGCTGCTTGTGCCGGGCATCTGCGAAGCCTTTTTTGATGGCGGGCTGGCCATGATGCTGTTCGACCAACCTGCCCCGTTTGCATTCGCCCTGGGGTTCATATTGAAGGCCGTGGGCCCCGCCTTGGTCATCCAAGCCATGTTCGAAGTTCAGCAGCGCCGCCGCGGCGTGGAGAGAAGTGCGCAGCTCAATTCCAACGCACTTCCCACCCTGCACTTTTGGGAACGGATTCCTCTATTTTTTCTCGTTCTATCTTTGGACACAGCCCTTCTTAAGTTTGTTTCTGCTGGGATTGATGCGAGCTAGTTTTCCAACTCTGGCAGTCTCAAGATGGGTGGGGGACATCTCTTGCCCCCCCTTTGTATTTACCCCCCCTCTCCCACTTGTACCTCGTAGAGGGTTGCAATGGGGACCTGCAGTGGCTCCTGCTAAGGTGTTGGGGCGGCTAGCTTTACGATGCCATTGCCTTATCAGGCGACACCACAATTTAAAACATCGCGGAGGGGTGCGTTGGGGTCTTGCAGTGGTCCCCGCCAAGGTGGTTGCGGCGGCCAGCTCTACGATGCCATTGCCTTATCAGGCTACACCACAGACCTAACATCACGGAGGGGTGTGGCATTGTTTTCTGCCACGGCGGGGGTGGGGGTCGGCTTTGACACCGCGATTGCCAAAACAGGCACACCACATGTAAAAACATCTTGGATGGGATTGGTGGGGTCTTCCAGTTGCTCCTGCCACGGTGGTTGGCGGAAGTCAGCTATGACATTGCCGTTGAAAACGCTGGCTATTACCAGCCTCACATAAACCGCAGAGGGGCTCCCTGCCAGGGTGGCGGCGGAGGCCAGCTTTGACGATGCCATTGCCAGAACAGGCTACGCAATCTATCACATCTTACAGGATTCTGGCGGGCGGTTGCAGTGGTTCCTGCCACGGTGGTGGCGGCGGCCAGCTTTGACGATGCCATTGCCATAACAGGCTACACCATCTTCATCAACCTGGCAGTTAGCCCCAACACGAGCCCGGGCTGGTCCATCGCGCATGGGCCACTGTCACTGGTGTTTGGGATCATCGGAGGAGCCATTGCCGGCATCTTTTGCGCCTTCACCAAGCTCTGGAATAGCAACACCAAGCGGACCGCCGTCCTGTTCATCGTCGGTGCGCTTCCTGGATGTGGCACTCCTGGCTGCATCCCGGATGTTGTTTTCCTGGCTGCTCCTTTATGTAATTTTCCAGGGCTGCCTCCTGGATGTATTTTTCCTGGCTGCATCCCGGATGCAGTTTTCCTTGCTGCTTCTATGTTTAATTTTCCTGGCTGCTTCTTTATGTAATATTCCTGGCTGCTCCTGGATGTAATTTTCCTGGCTCCATCCTGGAAGTATTTTTCCTGGCTGCATCCAGGAATGCAATATATCCTGGCTGCTCCTACGGAGCCATTACCACATTTTGGAAGACTGGCTGGTAAGCTAAGTTTGGAGGAGGCGGCTCGTTGCTCCTATAAGCAGCAGCGGTAGTTGGGCGCCGGTTGCTCTTTGTTCTGACTCCCTGCTGGGTTCATCACTTGGCTTCAGACCAATAGACATCTATGAAGAAATAGTTGTGATAGTCAACGACGCAAGTTTCATTCCACTTGTTCTAGATTGTTCTATGTTTTGTTCTAGATTGTTCTAGATTGTCAGACACTTGCTCTAGGTTTTCGGCACTCAGTCTGACTTTCTGTTCTCATGGCATTCATTCTGGTCTCTTGCACTTGATGAACTCCTGCTGGTGGGTTCTTCTTCTCGTTAGGCACCCGTTCTTTAGGCACTCCTGTCTTCTCCAGGCACTGCTCTTTGGGCATCTCTTCTCAAGGCAATGGGCTTTTCCTCTGGAGGAGCATGGAATCCTCAAGGATTGCCCAGTTGCTGCACATGAGGTTTTAAGCGGATAAAGAGTACCGGGCAAGTGCAGGGTGTGGTGAAACGTGCCCACACGGGTGCAGCCCCCCCCGGGCGGGGGGGGGGAGTACACGCACGCGCTCGTGCGTGCGTGCATGCGTGCGTGTGTGTGTGTGTGTGTGTGTGTGTGTGTGTGTGTGTGTGTGTGTGTGTGTGTGTGTGTGTGTGTGTGTGTGTGTGCGTGTGGTTCAAGTGGTATCCTGGTTTTACTGACACTTAATGCGGGGGTGCGGTGTGGTCAGCCCTGATGATGAAGTACTTCTTTGACCACTTCAACTTCAGCAGTGCGGGAGCACTGGGTGCCATTGTGATGGGGATGGTGGTCAAAGAGTGCTGGCACCGCCGCTGGCCGGGACTTCTTGCAGGTTCAAGGCCCCCTAGTTTTCAATACATAGACAAGCTTTTTGTTGCGAGACTGTTTTTATGTGGCGCACATTGCCACTCCCCCCGCAAACACCCCCCCCCCACGCGCGCACACACACACACACACACACACACACATGGACGCACGAACGCCCACACACACACACACACACACACACACACACACACACACACACACACACACACGCACACACACACACACACACACACACACACACATGCGCACCCACATACGCACGCACACACAAAGGAGCGAGCGACCAGGGGAGGAATGTGTTTGTGGGGGGGGGGAGGAGAGAGAGCGAGCGAGAGAGAGTGAGTGTGTGTGTGTGTGTGTGTGTGTGTGTGTGTGTGTGTGTGTGTGTGTGTGTGTGTGTGTGTGTGTGTGTGGGAGTGAGAGAGAGAGAGAGAGAGAGAGAGAGAGAGAGAGAGAGAGAGAGAGAGAGAGAGAGAGAGAGAGAGAGAGAGAGAGAGAGAGAGAGAGAGACTGTTCAATACACATGCAGAAATGCACACGCAGGCATATATGCACGGCTTTCTGTGAACATGCAAGCAACGGACTGACTAAAAATCGGGCAAGGGGCTGTACAGAGGAGTCGAACGGCTGCGACGTTCTGAGGCAGGTTGAAAAGAATGTGCGCTTTGTGTGGCGCGCCATTCTGATGCCGGCTCTCTTTGGATTGGTCGGCACCGCCATCAACTTCGCCCAAATAGAAAGCATCTACATCGGAAAGGCGTGCGCAATCGTGGTTGCTGGTGGGTGTCCCTCCATCCTGCTGTCCAGATTGGCAATTGAATGGCCGTCAGATTCTGTCACGCATCGTTCCAATTCCAATTCCTGGCTGTTAGATCATTTTGGCTGTTGATCATTCATGGCTGTTGATCGTTATTGGCTGTAGTTTGTCCAACCAGGTTGGTGGCTCCAAAGCCCATTGCTTTCACGGTAAGCATTCACCTTGCTTGTGGCTGCGGGGTCTGGAGGCTTGTCCATCCACCTTGATTGTGGGGTTCATTGTTGTGTTTGTTGGATTTGTCCATCCACCTCGATTGTGGCTGTCGTTGTTGTGTCTGGCAGATTTTCCATCCGCCTGGCTTGTGTGGCTGTCGTTACTGTGGCTGTCGTTCACATGGAGCTTCGCGTCGTTCAGTGTGGTGGCTGTCACGTGCCGTTGTCGGCATGTGTTGTGTCCAGCACCGCCAGCGGGGGTTGTGTCGGGCAGGGCTGGGGGTTCGGATGCCGGTGACATTTTTTGTGATGCTCGGATCTCGATTCACGTTGAAGGAAAAGATTTTTGTTGCGTTTGCCTGGTCCCCAAAGGTGCGTTTATACTTCTCACCTTTGTGCTCAATATTGTATCACCCCCCTGCCCAAAACACACACACACACACACACACACACACACACACACACACACACACACACACACACACACACACACACACACACACGCACACGCACACACACCTATACCGCACGCTCACGTATGCACAAACTGGGTAGCTACCTCCCTCCTTCCGTGGGCAAGGTGCATGTTTTATAGGATACACACAGACGATAGCCCGTTGGGGGGGGGGGGATCCATCCCATTATCCAAAATGACTTTATTGTGTAGACAGACCCGCACAGTACCTTTCATTGTCATGAACGCTGTAGCGCAATTTCGAGTTCCCCTCTTCGGTGGTACTAGTGGTACTATCGTTGTTGTCATCGCCGTCGTCGTCATCATCATCATCATCATCATCATCGTCATCAGCTTCCCCTGTGTTCTATTGGGATATCACATGAGAGGGCGCAAAGATTCTGGCCATCATACCATGGTGTTACTGGGGCTGTGTGTTGCCTTTGCAGGCAACAGTGCAGGCAGCTCTGGCATCCTCCCCAATGGACCAGGTCCTCTCGGTTATGTCTCCGGTGTGCTTCCCTCGCTCTACTCCTCCTCCCCATCCCCCTCTTCCTTCTCCTCCTCCTCCTCCTCCTCCTCCTCCTCCTCCTCCTCCCCCTCCGGCTCCCCCCTCCCACCCCCCCTCCTCCTTTCTTGCCCCGTCATCGTATTCCTCCGTCTGCTCCGTCCTTCCCTGCTCTTTCCTTGTTCTTCTCCTTGTCATCCAGATGCTGCGGCTGCTGCTGTTGCGGCTACTCCTCCTACCCTCCACCTCAGCACCCTCCACCTCAGCATCTCTTCATTTTCCTTCCGCATGCCCCCCCCCTCCTCCTGCTCTTCCCACTCGTTCCTCCCCTCCACCTCCTCTTCCTTGTTTTCCTGCTTCCGACTCGCCACTTCACTTTGCTTCAGGGAACTCCTCCTCCTCCTGCGCCACTGCCTTGTCCTCCTCCTCCTCCCGCGCCACTGCCTCCTCCTCCTTCTCCTCCTCCTCCTGCGCCACTGCCTCCTAATCATCCTTATCCTCCTCCTCCTCCGCCTCCTCCTCCTCCTCCTGCTCCTCTCCTCCTCCTCCTCCTCCTCCTCCTGCGCCACCGCCTCCTCCTCCTCCTCCTCCTCCTCCTCCTCCTCCTCCCCCTCCTCCTCCTCCGCCTCCGCCTCCTCCAACTTATGAATATGGTATCCCTTCACAGACATTACAGGCTGTTCGACGTGAAGCCCATCCAGCAGGCTACATGTCCTCTGTGAAACGCTCTGACTTAGAAAAGAGTGTGGGTGTTTGTTACACTCCCCCCTCCCTCCCCCCCCCCCCCCGGGCAACCAAAACACACACACACACACACACACACACACACACACACACACACACACACACACACACACACACACACACACACACACACGCATGCACGCACGCGGCCAGGCGTGCGTGTGTGCGTGCACGCACACACACATACGCCCACACTCACACGCACGCACAACCATACACACACATAAACACCGCTTCACACATGCTGGCCCTTATGCATGTTCTCATGCACGTGTGCATGCAGACACCATTCCGTATATCCAGGCCAATTCAAGTGGCCTCGGGCGGGGGTGATAGGTTATTCATTGGGTTGAGGCTTGACCGTGCGTGAGTGCTTGCAGTACGCACTCTAGAGCTTGCAGTACGCACGCCAGAGCTTGCAGTACACACGCCAGAGGTTGCTGTAAACGTTCCACAGTTGCCGTACTCTAGGCTTAGAAGGGCTTAATCTCCAAGGCAGGTCATTGATTGCATGTACCAGTAGCTGCTGACTGTTGATATTGAGTAGATGCACTCATCCTGAGTGCATTAGTAACTAACTGCAAAGCGGTTATTAGTGACCAGAAAATAGTTGCTAGTTGGTTAATAATCACTAAATGCACTCAGTTACCTGAGTGCATTAGTAACTGACTGCAAGGCGGTTATTATCGACCAAGAGACAGAGTGCATGGGCTGGGGGAGCAGACGGACCCAGCCAGGCCGGAATACATCCAGTACGCCGAGGAAGCCCTGGTGACAGCTGTGTTTTGCATCATCATATGCTGCTCCTTTGGCACTCTCATAATTCGGAGCACTGCGGGCTTCCTCCTGGAGAAGGTGCGATCACTTACTTGCAGGGGTGTTTCTTTTTCTTTTTTTGTCTTTTTTTTCCCCCTCTTGGAATCATGGCTGGGTTTAGGTAGCGTATCCAGCTTCCAAGATACTATCCTTTGAATGAAATTCGGTAAGGAAAGGGAACCCCACAAAGGACATTGATCCAGAACCGTCACTGGAACAGTGAGCTTGAGCGCAGCGGGTGTGGAAGACTGGAGTCAGGAGGAGTTGTACAGCAAGCTGTACATAGACGCAAGCTGTACATGGACAGAAGGATGGAAGGATTACCCGGGATCACCTGGACCTGGAAAAACAATTATCCACCTGGACCTCGAGAAACAATAGTTTGCAAGCTGATCGTTTACCTGGACAGAAGCAAGGAAGGAAGGAAGACATCCGGGTCCGTGTGGATGGAACACCAAAGCCATAGGGGTTGTATGTTCACAAGATGTACGGGAGTTTGTCCGGGGGTTTATCCGGGGTGTTTATCCGGGGTTGTATGTTGACAAGATGTCCGGGAGTTTATTTTCATGAATAATGGACAGGAGTAGGTTTTCAAAAAGAAGTAGATATGCTTTGTTGATTTTAAACCAAAAGAGAGCTCGTGGTTTAAGATTACCAAGCTCGTGGTTTAATGGTCCCCAATATGATTGCCAACCAGAGAGATACCAACCAAGGATGGTTTATGATGACTAAGCTGTAAAAACGAGGTGCTAAATGTCAGCATGGGAGCCCAAGCCTTCATCAGGTGACTGAGCTACATTGTGAGGTAAATAGCAAAGGCGGTGGGAACTGCTTTCAGAGCACATGCGGGCGTGCGAGAACCCTCGGTTTCCCGCAGGGAAAGTTGCATGGGAAGTTTGGTAAGCATTATAGAGCACTGTCTTGCAGGCTGTGGACGCAATCTAGGAAAGCTTGCAATGACTTGCCATCCAAATTTCAAAACATTTCCGACCGGGCTTGTGTTCATCTGCTCTGCAGGCCAGGGACAAGGAGGATGTGGCAATGATGAAGGGACCCCGGAGCGCTCCCCTGCCGGGGATCGGGCGGGGCGGGGCTCCCGCGGGGCTGCACTCTCATCCCTCTGATACTGGAGAGGTGGAGCTGTCAGAAGTGAGCGTTGCCAATTCAGATCCTGGATGGCAAGCCTCCGAGATTGTGCCAGCAGAGCAGGTACACACGGTACAGCCACGCGCCAGGACACCGCAAGCCACCCTGGACCAGCTCAGCCTCCTGTCAGAAGAGGAGCGGGAGCGGGAGCTCCTCCTTGCTCGGCATGGCAATGCTGCACTATATCTTGAGAGGTGCGCATGCGATATCAATTGTTGGCTCGCGTGCGTGCATGCGTGTGCGTGCACGCGTGCGTGCGCGCGTGTGTGTGTGTGTGGGGGGGGGGGGGGGGAGTGTGTGTGTGCGGGAGTGTGTGTGTGCCGGAGAGAGAGAGAGAGAGAGAGAGAGAGAGAGAGAGAGAGAGAGAGAGAGAGAGAGAGAGAGAGAGAGAGAGAGAGAGAGAGAGAGAGAGAGAGAGATGTGTGGGGGGGGGGGGAGTGTGTGTGTGTGTACATGTACGCGTGTGTGTACATGTGCATGTGCGTGTGCGCATGCCAGTGTGGGGAGAAGGGGGATCCACTGAATATCCACTGGGGTTGAAGATAAACTGGGGTTGCTCACTACTTGGTTGTGACGCAGCCTGGAGAAGGCTGTCAATGATATAGCTAAGCAGCAAGAGGAGGGGGGAGAGCGCGGCGCACCCGACCTCTCAGAGGTCAAGACAAACCTCCAGCTTCTCAAGCGGGTGCGTTCCTTATAAAATTGATGTGAGACGGCCATTTCCTAAGCAGGAGAGGCTGTCCTAGTGGCCGCTTTGCTTGCCCACGCTCTTGCGTTAAGAACAAAAAAGGTGCAGCAGCCTGCGTCCGACACAAACACAGTTGTCCTCAGTATGTTTGAGGGTGCTCGTGCACACGAGGACTGCAACCTTTGCCTGGCACCTCTACCCTCGAACATGTGCCATGATGTTTCTGCATTAGTAAGTCTTGAATACCCTGAACAGGGTTAGTCTTCTCACCTGCCCGGCCCTCTCCATCTACCTTGATCTACTATATATCTTGTCCTCCTTTTCTTAAAACCCTCCCTTCTCTCCAGAACCCATCATTGGCCGTACGCTGCTCGTCTGCGTCTTGTACTTCATCCTTTGAAGTGTAGGAGAAACACTTGTTTACTCCAGTAGGCAGATCTATTGTCTTATTGATTTGATAGCTCGTCTTCAACCCATTGATTTGATAGCTCGTCTTCAACCCATTGATTTGATAGCTCGTCTTCAACCCATTGATTTGATAGCTCGTCTTCAACCCATTGATTTGATAGCTCGTCTTCAACCCATTGATTTGATAGCTCGTCTCAAGCTTGTTCTGGAGGGGCCGTGAGGGTTTGGGCCCCCCAGGGGGATGGGGGGATCGGGGGTGCAATGGCTGCTCGAATTCAGGTTTTATAGGCTTTGGTCCATGTATTTGTTGGTTATGTTGAACGGTTTGCAAACGTCTAAGAGTCATTCACCACCATCAACGTCCCGTCTTGGCGGCGCGGGCGCGCACACATGTGTGTGTGCGCATGCGTGCGCCCCTGTGTGTGTGTGTGTGTGTGTGTGTGTGTGTGTGCGCGCGCGCGCGCGCGCGCGCGCGTGCGTGCGTGTGTGCGCGAGTGAGAGAGAGGGGGATGCGAGAGGGATGGAGTGGGGAAGGAGTGGAAGGGGGAGGGGGGAGGGGTAGAGGGGGAATGGGGAGGCGGAGGGAAGAGAGGGAGGGAGGGAGGGAGGACAAACGAAGTTGATCGCTCCTCACCTCACACGTCCGCGTCCGCATTTGGGTGTCTCTGTGCGTGCCATGTCGTGGCACACGTTTTCCTGCCTTCACCTCATGCAGGACGGAGGAGAGGATCCTCTTCTCCTGCACAGCAATTGCAGCATGCCCCGGCCCCGTCCCCCCACCTCCCAGAAACAACCAACTTCAGATCTCAAGGTGGCGGTTCTTCTGAAGGTCTCTACTTCACATCTCAAGAATTTCATATCTCTAGTGGTGGTGGTTGGCTGCAGAAACTGGTGGAGGAGAGCAAAGCAGCCGTGGGAGAGGACACCGTGGAGAGCGCGCTGGACTTCCTGCGAGCAACGGGAGGGAACAGGGCAGCAGCTTCCGAAAGGGCCCTTCGACAGCGCCACACGCGGCGCCCCAGCGAGGACACCGCCCAGTCTTCAACTATTCCCTTCACCACAAATTAGCTAATAGCCTTAGGGTCCATGTGGAGGGACGGCCTCCCTGGTGTGTGCGTGTGTGTGGTGGGGCACGTTTTGGGGAGAAGACAATTGTAAAACCAGGAACGCTTTTGCCACGAGGGGCTTGTGAAAAGTGGCTCCATACTTGTGGCTGTCTTGCATGAAGGGGCACTGTCAGGCATCGTTGGGGGCTAAGTGGGACCTCAGAAGTGTTTATATGTAACGCACTCACTGGGGCTCAGGGCAATCACAGTGCAGGCCATCCATTTGCACTGAAGGTGCAGCGGAATTTCTTGCATCTGAAATTTGTTCGAGTTTGGATGGCATCTCGACTTTGACTTGTATAGTAACGTGGCATTCTTCTGAGTATGTGTACATGGTCGTTGCTGTCAGGAGCTTTGGTTGAACCTTTGCAAATCAATTGGGTTAACCTTGTCAGTCTTCCAGAAGCACCGACTGAGCAGCCATCAGCATTTGGCTGGCATGAGTGTATGGTCGTGCATGTCACCTGGGTTGTTCAGGGTTGGCGGCGAATGTACAAGAGGCATTATTGGTGTGAGGGCGCCAGTCCGGCACTTCTCGTTTAGCTACTGCCTTCCTTTACACGCAAGGAAGCGCTACGGGACAGTGTTGGACCTTTACATGCAGGGTCTATAGCAAGCAGTCATAAGTGTGTATGTACGGGTGCGCATTGAGAGATGGCGGCTAGAGTATGTATCTCTTTGAGCAAGGCAGACCGGGCTCCAGTGCCGATGAGAGAGTCCACTACAGTGCGTTCGCATGGTGTATGCTTGCGAAGGGAATTCACTCTACCGAGGAGATATGTACTGCACATGATGTACATGAGTTGTCTAGGTCCATGTGCAGGAGAACAATGTTGCGAATGTGATCAGGATTTCATGTGTACAACATTTGATCCATGTGGTATGGCCAGTGCACTTAGGTGCACAGCAGGCAGCCGCATGCATGGATGCGTGTGCATCTTTATAAAGTGAGATCTTCATAATTAGCGAGTACGCCTCCAGCAGGAGAATGTGAGATCTTCTGTAAGTTCCTTAGGGCCTGTGAGGAAGGATTTTGCGACCTTCAGCAATATTAACCTTTGAAATACAGACGGATTGACCTGTCACTCTGTCTTCGAATTGTACTGAACAAAATGTCAGTGCTAGGGATATACAGTCTTTCTGAATAAAAGTACTTAATGAAGCTAATGGATGGCCAATTCAAACATGAATTCAAGCGTGGCAAAGTCTGACCTTCGCAGTGTAGATCATCTAGCGCAAGTCACGGTATCGTTCCCTTCGAGTGCTGCTCATAAGGAATAGCTGCTGTTGAAGTAGCTGCAAACTTGGAGCGCAGGCAAAGACGCCTGCGCGCTGGGAATGGCCAATTCACGTAATGGAGGAAGAACAAGAAGAATATAGGTTTGCATTGAGCTGTCAAGGGTACTTAGGAGGGAGAGGTTAAGCTCCTACAGATGTCATGGTCCTAATCAACAATCGTATTTTTTCCAATCCAATCTTTTTGTGATGAAGTATAGGATACCCTTCTAAGCATGTTGTGAAACATTATGGTGGGAGAACCCTTACATAATGAACCAAACACTTAACCGGAAAGAATCGCATTTAAATCGTGAACAGATGACTGTCCCGTTATGAGCTGACTCTTTAAGGGTTGTTGCTGTACAGTAAATGAAGGTAATGCAGCAAACCAGGATTGTTGACAGCTGACGTGTACGTACTCCTTCCAGTCGTGAATTGAAGTGCTCGAAGACCTGAATGGGGAGCAATCTGGCTGTACAGTGCCGATGTCTCATATGTTTCTTACTTCTGCAGTCACCTCCACAACATCAGCCTATGAGCTGCGTTTGCGCAAGGTCATAGCAACTTCTAGTTGCATGAAGATGGAAATACTCGAAGGTCAGGGGAAAAGAGGCGCAGGAATGTGTTAAATCTGACATGCACCCAGCGATGTCTCTGTTGCGCAGCCCGGCACAAAAATTCATCGTCTCCTTGTCCGCTTTGTGACTGGCACTACTTCCGCATCATTCGTCTTCTTTGGCGTGCCTTGCCCCTTAGCTTTTGTTGAAGCTCCCTCACCGTTCCTCTTGAGACGCTGGCTCCTGAGCACGCACCCAAACCCCCTTCTGAAACATGTGTGTGAGGCATTTGTGTCACAGAACACAAGAAGCCCATAAACACCATTTGAAAGACACAGCTAGTGCGCATTCTGATGCATATTCGATGATACGCTGCCTACCACGCCTTGGACCCCAACCCAACCCCCACACATACACATGAGCGCACACGCACGCACGCACGCATGCGCGCGCGCGCGCGCACACACACACACACACACACACACACACACAGACACACACACACACACACCCACGCACGCACGAATGCACACACACACACACACACACAGACACACGCACGCACGCACACACACACACACACACACACACACACGCGCGCGCGCGCGCATGCACGCACGCACATACACAGACACAGACACAGACACGGACACGGACACGGACACAGACACACACACACACACACACACACACACACACACACACACACACACACACAGACAGAGACAGACACACACAGACAGACACAGACACAGACACAGACACAGACACACACACACACACACACACACACACACACACACACACACACACACACACACACACACACACACACACACGCGCGCGCGCGCGCGCGCGCACAGCACAGCTTAGCGCAAAGTCAGGAATTAGAAGATGAATCCCTCAGTTATTGCCCCTGCTACAAAAAGGGCTGCGACGAAGAATAGCAATGGACACTTAGCTGCATGAAAATGGTTTGTGAACCCATGTTTGCAGAAAAAGAGCTTCAGAACTAGTTCATAAAGAAAATTGACTGCTATCATGCCAGTGAGCTCGGTAGATGAGGGAGGGCTTTACCCCAACGGCTCTTTATACGAATCAGAAAGGGGCGAAGGTTCATCTGATGAATGTGCCAAATACAACGAAATATCAGGCTCGTGTTTGCCATTGAGAAACCTACAGGCACTAGCTTCTGAAGCAAACTTCATAAACACTTTATATCAATTAGTAGCGTATTTTGCAGTCCTGCCAGCCCTATTAACATTGCACAGCAATGTCAGGCCTTTACTACGCCAAAGAGGCCAAGGCCCAATCAGCACACGCAGAGTAAATGCTGAAAAGCGCTTAGTGTATTATGTACAAACCCTTCAAATTGCCGGCTACATGCAAACCGCATAGAACACAATGCTCCCTTCTTGGGCCGAGACTCACCTGCCAACCTTCGGTTGTCGAATAGCACCTGTTTGATTTCCGTAGTCCAAACTTTTCCCTGCCGCCCGCCTTACAGGCGAAGTGTGTTCAACAATGTGTGCCTCATCTTCCACTGGGACTTCGACTCCAGATGAACTCATATCGTCTCGTCTATGGGTCATGATGCCACAACCCTTCAATGGGCGAGTCCGTTGGCCATTCGAGTCCAGTTTCTGGGCGGAGTCCACCTGCATCAAGGCTGGAGGCTGGGCGGCTGTCACTTTCTGGGCTCGAACGTGAGGCAGCCCCTTCTGCTCTCCTGCTGACTTCTTACGCGGTCTGCCTTTCCCCTGTGCCACATCATGAGTCGCATTACCTGCAGCTCGAACAGTTCTGTCTGCCCTCCCATCCTTTAACTGATTATCACGCTCTCCAAGGGTTGCCTTGAAGCCATCCTTCTGCTCAGAAGGAAGTTCTTTGGTCCTTGCCATGGCTTGCGACAGGAAGCCTTTTGGAGGCCTGTTCCTTGGCCCTCTTTTGGCTTCTCCAGATGCACTTGTCTTATGGACATCAACTGCTTTTGGAGACTTCCGAGCTGCCAACGCATCACCATTTGACGATTTAGGATTATCGGGCGCTGATTGTGGCGACACAACATCGTGTGCTGTGGCATTTGAGGTGGGTTTGGTTGTCCTTACTGAGTCTGGTGAAGATAAAGGTGGTGCCCTGGCACGTTTTGACGTTCGTTTCTTCTCTGCACCGTCAGCACCCTGCAAGGTCTCTGCAGACTGCTTCATTCTGCCCTTCACCTGCAAACTGTTCATAACCTCCAGTTCATCCGAAGGCGCCTGTTTGGCTGATGTCTGATGTCCCTGTGGCAGCAAGCTGTTGTGAACAAGAGGAGACTGCTTCCCTGATTCTCTGGCGGACTTTGTAGATTTCGCAATCCCCCCTCCTCTAGCAGAAGATTTCGCCTTCTCTTCCCCTTCAAAAAGGCTCCCGTCACTCATGGACTCCGGCTCATTTCCATCTTCAGATGTTGACGCATCATGTGCTTGAGGCTGTGAAGGCCTTTTTGTTTGCCTACACACCAAAGACCCTGTGTTTGAGCCCCAGCAGGCATACTGCAATCTAGTGAAATGGGGCTGAGTGCCCACTTTTCAGAATCTTAGCTAAAGCCTTCAGCGAAAACTGGCAGGAACGTCTTCACATTCCAGTATTTGCAATGAACGGTTCAGGAAAGAAAGGTCCAGACCACTCTAAGCTCAAAAGTCAAGGCATAGGCAGGGGAACTCCTTCAAGGAGAAGCATTGGAAACATTTTAGTGCTCAAGCCCTCGAGAATTTAAGCAGGAAGTAATTGGGAAATTTTCTGATCTCCAGACCAGTGTACCTTCCGGGATGGAGACGAGGCTTTTTTATGGACTTCTCAGAAGACTCCTTTTTCCTCTTATGTGAGGGCAAATCCTTCAAATGCCCAATTTCTTTGTCAGGGCCCTTCTTCAACAATGGCCTTGGTCTTGCTTTGCATGGAAGAGGAAGGACGTCATTTGCCAGAATAAGTTGCCAGCCTTCAGGAAGATGGCTACCATCCACAGACTTGCCTGCTAGCCCGGAAAACCCTTTAACAGCAAAGTCTGGATAATGAAAAAGTTATTCATGTCCATTGATGCATTGATTGGAGGAAAGAACGGAGCCAACACCAGCCAGCTTCTGCATGTGGTATCACGATGGCCAAATCACACAGCAAAGTTCTTCTTGATCCATACTGATCCTCAGCATAAGCAGGTGCAGGGTAAGCACCTTGAGAGCGACCCTCGGTTGCCCGATAGAATGACTTTGGCAGAGGGCAAAGGCCAGGAAATTTTGGCGGTTGGACGCCGTCTGAGCTAACCCTCTTGAATATAGCATTTGCAATGGCAATTGCCATATCT
The DNA here is from genome assembly GCA_002005505.1 of Botryococcus braunii. NCBI lineage: Eukaryota > Viridiplantae > Chlorophyta > Trebouxiophyceae > Botryococcus > Botryococcus braunii. Next base: position 55,069 of record KV908432.1, read on the forward strand.
GCCACGATGTAAATATTCTCCGTGGCAGGAATCTCAGTTACATCCACAGTGTTTTTGAGAGTCCGCATAATACGAAGGATAGCTGGCAATGTAGCACCTGAAGCCCACTCTCTTTTCGAGTTAGTGTCCTATCAATGGGGTAAAAACTCGATTTGCCAAGAGCACTCTCAGTCTCCCAAAATGCACATTTTCACAGAATCACATTATTTGGTCACGGACCTGATGGTTCAGATGTTTGCCAGGAATGTAGCAGGGGCTCCAAGGCGCATTGCAGCATCGTTACAAAAGGTTGATATGCCTCGGAACTGAAGTCTTCTTCGGTTGGGTCTGGAAAGTCGGGGTGGTGAGCCAGAATCTGTCATGGCACAGGCTCCACACAGTACGTCACCAACTGTTCTCTGAAGTTCAAGAGGTGTTCAATGCCCATGGTACTTCAAGCAACTAATCCAGACCCTTGACAAAACGTGACAATTTTCCCTCAATGCCTTCCTCTGCTGGCTTCGTTATCTACATGTCAAAGAAGGACCTTCAAACATCAAGACGTATGATTTCACAAATTTGCTCAGCAGATCACACTATCTACCCCCAGACCCTAGAAGTCATTCTTCTAGTCCAGCAGCTTGCTCGGAAATATCAAAATTAAATCAAGTGGTAGACCAACCAACAAACAAACAAGCAAGCAGTCCACAAACAAACAACACAGCGGCGGCGGACATGAACTCCTCGGCGGAAGTCCATGACGAGCCAGCAAACTCCTATAGTGAAATAGTCCGAGTTGGCTCGAAGACGTCTCTGGACAGATGCTGGACTGCTTTTCTTTTGAGGGGGAATACCTGTACCAAATACACAAGGAGAAAATCCGGATACTCCTGCAGTACCGTTCCGCCTGCCGCACTTTGAGAAGCAAGGCTGGCAGTAGTCACTGCTGTTGCCCTGCAGCAGACATGAGCCTTTGCAGCATCCTCAAGGCAGTTCTCAAGAGTCGTATTATGCCAAAAACCTCTGCTAATCTAAAGAGCCACATTTCTAGCGGGGTCATGAAACAAGAGGGGCAACTGAACGTAATGCCCTGACAGGTTTAATAGTACAATGCCTGCTACTCTTGCTGGGACCTTGGAAGGTTGGCAGACTTTGGTACCTTCTGCGGCCATGTACCCACTCCAGCAAAGCCCGTAATCCATTTTCACGATTTGGAGCTGATGGGTCAACACCAGCAAGAGGGAGCATAGCCGCATACTTGGCAGCCCGCGAACCTGGAATGCTTTGCAAAACCAGCAAGGTTCTTCGCAGTTTCAGCGCAAATGAGGCACGGACATCTGCCATAGTATCCTGTCGAAGGTCAAATGAGTTAACCCCCCCAAATAATATAGACGTAACTTCATCTGCTATACTAAGTCCCCGGCTTCAAGTCTGTTTTAAATTCTTCTGTGTCTGTCTGGTTTGGCTCGAAAGGCAGGGTGCATGCATTGTGTGGTGATCTATTCCAGCAGATTCAGTTGTGGTGAGATGACCAGCATCCCAGAATGTACTCCCAGTATGGGTCACCACTGCAAACAAGAAAAGGACAACTCAAGTGTCCTATGCACTGACTAGGAGAATGCTTGTGGCAAAGGGCAATCGGCGTAAGGGTGCACCGCTGAGTAGCATTCCAAAGACAGGAGATCTTACTTGCATTGTGAGAGCAAGGGAAAAATATACTTCAGACTGGATCCGTGCATCATGTCCTCGGGCGAGGCGCAGCATAGCACATGCAGCCACTAACCTCAAGTAACCCCGATCCAGATCATTTGTTGGTTGCAACTGTCCCCAGAAATACCAAGAATTAGCACCTTCCACATGCACAATTTGACAACCAAAAAAAAAAAAAAAAAAAAAAAAAAAAAAAGGCGGGGGGCGGGGGGGTTGGGGGAAGGAAAAAAATGAACAGCAAGAACTCCTTCCTGGCAATTAAAAGATGGCAAGGAGATCTTCAGTGCCACAAAAGCCATTGCTCAGACATCACACACTTGTCTGGTTCAGGCCACATATTAATATACACTCACAAAGACCCAGGGGGGTTGCAGGTCCCCTGTAGGCAGAAGGCTCACCTCTTCCATGTCAATAGACGGATCCATCATACCAGCAAGCTGTTCTATCAACAAGTCAATTGCGCTGCTGACATCTCCAGGAGGAGAGACTTCCCACAGGTGGGGCTGGCCGTCAGGTACAACAGCCTGGGCTAAGGCCTGGAACAGAGAATCACCCCATCATGTGTGCGACACGGCAGTATCAGAGTAACTCCCACTTTTCTATAGCACAGAAGAAATCATCATTGTAGACAAGGGACGGATGTGTACCTTCCCAGATAAACTTTCCCACATAGAGATGCACGGAAGAGATGACATTTAAAACAAAGAACGTGGTTCTACCTTCAGGCCGAACGCCTTGATGCGTATGCTGGGGCTTACTCGCTCCCAGTGCTTCTTTATCCCTGGTAGCAACAGCAGGGAATCTCCAGAGGCGCCAGAAAACTTATCGCTAAAGTCTTCAGGATCAGACATGAGAAGAACCTGCATGGATAAGATGAGAAGGGGCAATTTTATGCTGAAATGCTGCAAGCAACCTGTAGTACATATGTGGCAGCGCATTGGGCTTGCAAAGCCTCGCACAGGCTACATTACATAACCCTATCCAACACGTGTTGACACTTTTACCTCTCTCTACTCCAGGCCCGAGAGCCCTGGTAGCACAAGAGATTCCTATAAAGGTTCAAACACAGGCCTACGTGTTATCTCCAGGCCAAAGGGCCGACCCCCGACAGACATGACAGACCCCTGTGCTGCTGCTGGCACATTGTCGCACAGTTGCAAGTGTAGTGGTTGTAGGATGTACTCATTAGCATCTACTTCCTACAGCTATATTCAGAAAGGGTGTACCCTTCCGAAATACACGCTGTAATGCCTGTAGCATGTACGACTAAAAGTTCCTTTCTGGCAAGCCAAGGATAGTAAAAATCACCTTCATGACAAACTCGCTGAAAGCATGGACATCAGCAGAGAATAGATTTGGAAGACATCGTCCCACACTGGACACAACTTGCAGCATAATGCACAAATTGGAGTCTACAAGTGCGGTCCCATCAGCGAACGCTGTGCTGATCTCTTTAACCACAGGTTTTAACAAGGCTGAGGCCTTATTAACACCAACAATAGTGACAAGTGCCCTGCAACCATATGCAACCAGCATTGCCCACTAAGCTACTGAAATGCACAAAAAGCAATTGACAAATCAATGACAATCATGCTCACCTGACTGCATGCTTTGCGAGCTTGACAGACCCTGCTCGACAAAGAGACAGCACCTTATCTTGCACTTCGTCCCATCCTTCAAACTTGATGTATTTCCCCGCATACTCCAGGATCATTATAGCCGTTGTTTGCTCAGAACTGAAATTCTCTGAATTCAGCACCAAATCTCCCACCTGTGCACATTTCATATGCATGCAAGCTTCAAATACCTCCAAACCAGAATTGGACAGCCATCACTGTAACACCAGCGCAATACTCCCAGCAAAAGACCCAGAAGGAAATTCCAATTGCATTCCAAAGCTGACGATTTTGGAATAGCATAAGTCCAAGCTGTGGTCTATACCTTCTTCGACAAAGTCTTAAACAGCGATGGAGTCCTCTGTGAGACTGCTACAAGCACGTCCAGGACGGCCTGGTAGAATGCTCCAACATCATCTACACCATCAAATAAGGCGATATCTAGTAGGCCTTCGACCAGACTGGTCGATATTATTTGTGGTGCCAGGCGTGTGCTGAGTTTGCGCATCACATCGCCAACTGCGCCTTTGCTACCAACTCTTTGCGTTACGTCCTTAGACACATTTGTTGCCTCCTCAAGGCTAAGGCTTGGCTCACATAACTGTTGCAGTCCTCTGAAGATATGGTTGTCCCTCATCTGTGAAATCTTCATCAGTCCGTCTTGAACCTGCTACCACTTTCCCTCAGACACAACCGAAGTGCCCGCATAGGATACCATACATGTAGTGCAAGGTAAGAAAAAAGCAGGGTGTCATTGAAACGCATCCTAATGTGTGAAAAGCCGGCAGGCCCCAGGAAGAGGCAGAGAGGAGGACTTGTCACACCTTGGCATCCTGTGGAAAGGCAGAAGCTAGCTTAAGGAGGCTTCGTTCCAATCTGGTTTCCCTATCAGGAATGACTGCGTCTGAACGCGCAGACCTGAGGGAAAGAAATTCCAGCAACCATTGTTGGAAGACCTGTCGATTTTTGGCTGGCCGCAGCAGGTTTTCTCTCTCCTGTGCAATATGATCAAGTGAACCCACAGAACAAAAAGTATCGGCACACGCAGAGGACAAAGCATGCTGTACCAGCTTGTGCAATAGGTTTGAATATAGTCAGAAGCAGTCTGCATCACCCGTACAGTGCATTTAGTTATTGAGAATGGTCGATCAAACAGCATAGTAGGGCTGGCCCCTGACCTCCTTGTCGCCCTGTGCATAGATTGCCGCAAATTGACGAGCAGCATCCCTGGCTGGCAGTTTTGGTGGAAAGAGGCCACCTCTGATTAAATGGCCAAAGAAATGGGATGCCAGCTCAGGGTCTCGAAGAGCTGCATCAATCAATCTGGGAGGTATCCAGAGGAGAAGCTCTTCGCTTTGCAACACATCATGCCCGCCATGGGATTTCAGGCAATACGTCCTGTCAAGTTCATACACTTAGCTCCGATGAAAAACATTCCCACCAAATTTGCAAAGGAATATGGTGTTCCCCACGATGAAAACCCCAAACGAGATGAGAGGCCAGACTTGACCAAAAAGAATAGTAATGGAATCAATCCCATTCAAGGGAAAGGTGTGTATGCCCATGCCTAGATATCACTGTGGATCCAACCAAGTTAATCTAAAATCTGGAACAATCACTGACCAAA
>KV908432.1:65000-97500 GCA_002005505.1 Botryococcus braunii
CTATGAAAATAACTTGTAAGTTGATTTACACTGCACAGCAGGCATCGGCGGAACGCTTCTCACAGTAGGTGCTCAACTCCGTCCCAGGGTCCACTCCACATTAACACTGACCTTGCCAAGTAAACATCTAGTTGCTCCTAGTGCTCAGCAAGTGAGATCGCCAGCTGGTTACAAAGTGTTTTATCACAGAGTAAACGAACATTTGGTCATAACAAAACCACATGATCAACACCACGAGTTGCAAACTTTTCAATTCGTGCGTAACAAACTTTTATCAATTCGTTGTGATTAATTCATCATGGGCAAAATGGGTCAAAGGCGTGGCAAATCTCAACATATAATGCTGCTGGGAGGCGCGACATGCCATCTCCGTCTACACATGGACCCAGTGGGGTAGATGATCGCCGACGAAAAAGCACTCCTGTACCGTATTTGGTACTGCCGCTTTGTTTGGACACTTGCTTTTCCTAATTCAAAAGACCGGGGTTGCAACTGCAACGTGCGGGAGCTATGGAAGAACTCCTTCATTGATCATTGGTAATGTGTGTGGTAAAAATGACTATCTCGCAAAGAGATAGCTTCAACCAACAAAACATATCCTTGCAAAGGAGCCGTCACACTGCGGTGACCACACACGACCTCTTTCATTCAAATTAATGCAGCCAGTGGAGATACATGAGGTCTAACCCATAACGGTTATCTGGCCATAGGCTCATCATGGCAGTGCCAGATTGGGGAACTGATTCTCAAGCACGCAAGGGTAACAGGACCACAAAGCTCAATACCTCGGATTAACAGTACACCAGCCACATGTCAATTAAAGACACAACGAGCACATATCTAAAAGCGATGGTGGGCGAAACACGTCGAAGTACCAGTGCTCAAGACGTACTGCTCCAGTTGGCCAGACACGTCTGGGCGAACGCATGCCAATGGCCACCATGTTGGAGCCCATGAAGCACGAAACCTTAAGCGTGAAATCGTCTATTAAGGCTGTGAAACCAGTATAATATTAATGAAAAGACAGGGCCATCCCTCAAGGTTGGGACGTTTTCAGTGGAACGTCTCAAACAGAGAATTCTGGTTCTGCCATTGCAAGTTTATATTATGCACAGATGTTGGAATGATTGAATTATTTTTTCAACTGGTTATGAAGAAACCATTCACAAGTTCCAACTTCTGATGTCTCCACCCTACTACCAGTGTGGGATGTCAAGGGGTGACACAAGCTCTTCTCTAGAGGTATCTTGCAGGACTTGAGCCCTGTGATATGTACCGCTTCACACCCTCCCAAGGGACCGGTTCTGCTCCTCATAACAAGTTAATCTGCTGCAGCAACCAGCAAGGCTGCATCTCCAGCATGCTAGCTCAAAACCCTCATCTTTTGAGATCAACAAAAAAATAAACTCGCAGTCTGCCTTTCCATAAACTGACCTGTAAATGGCACTTTACAATGACTGACCAGTCAATGACAATACCGTACCCAATTATAAAGACTTATATCCATGTTATAATTGGTAATCTGGGCCCTTTCAAAAGCCTTTGCTATGACACCCAGCAGACTCCTATCGAAACAAACAAAATTGCGGGACAAGACACTTAGCAGACCTGACTTCTTATACAATCCCTGACAGTAGCCTCTTCAATCAGATCTTCTAAAATTATCAGGAGCATGAATAATTTATTGGAGGCAGTATTGCAGACCCACCAAGAGTAGTTTTGACATCTGACTTCTGGTATGACTTTAAGCAAAACTACTAGATATGCACAGATTGGATATCTTTTAGGAAGGTCCAACAGCATCCATATCCCCTTGCTTTCAGGGTAATGCATACTTAGGAATTTTTTATTAAGGACTTTCCAGGATTGCCTGATTACTGGCTTCAGACCATTCCCTTATGAAAGCTTTGCTCTACTCACTGGTTCATTACACTCACATCCATGTCTGGTGCAATTTGCACGGCTCATTTGACCAACAGTAAAAAGAAATGCTGTACTTCTATCCTTCATATGTGCCAGTGCTCTTCAACATGATTTTAATACTATATCTATCATGTTGACCAGATTAGACCTTCTCCATCATTTCCACTTGCTTCTGTCTGGCTAGAATGCTGGCCAGTGTAGAATTGCTCAAAACAATTGATGAAAGAAAACATAAAAACAGCCAGTAACAGCCAGTATTCTCAAAATTTGTCCTCGACAAGGCCTTGTATTACTCATTGCTTTGCTTATTATCCAATATCTCTTTATATGCCAGCAAAGTCGCTCGCGTAAGGGCTACTTCAGCTCGCAACTCCTCGGCCGATACGGCCATATCAGGACGAGGTGGTATGTTTGTATTCGTCGCATCAATGGATTCTTGCTCGTCGACAGGGCCTGCGGGGGCGTTGCTTTGTGTATTGCTTTGGAGTTTTTCTTCTTCAGCTCTGCGGTCAACTTCAGTGGAGAACTCCCTGCGCACAGCCACACGGGAAAGTAACTAACAATGATGTAGATATCATGGCTGTGCTGGCGGTCTTGCTTTGCCCAATCACGGAAATTCTGCAACAGAAATGTCCTGTTACTGTCATTTTGTGCTACCCACTGCAGGAATCGGCATTCCAGCCCATCAACAATGTGCTACCCTGCATACCTCAAGGACTGGCGAATTTCAGCCTCTCGCTTCCCAACATCACTCAGAAAATCCTCTACCAACGCTCCAAACCGTTCATTCAGCACCTCGGCAAATGCTCTGCCTAAGAAGAATGCATCCAGAACTGATCTCGCTGAACCTGCAAAGCAGCGAGCCGAAATTGCAAGCCATCAAATATGTTAAGAGTATCACAGTGAGAGGGAGCAAAGTTTTGTTGTTCAGAAAGTCTGAAATTTACCCGCTTCCTCGGAATCGCGCTCTTGCTTCGCGAAGACGTGAGTCCGTGGTTTCCAAGCAGATCTTGAATGGTACCACGACTGTGGTGGTTGTTGGTTGAAAGAGCCGTACAGACGACCACAACGTGAAATCCGGGGGTAAGATAGGGAAACAGCGGCCGTGCTCATCGTGAACACGGTGCGTGAGCGGCCTGTTACGAGGTCTCAACGAACGTCAAACCTGCTTTGAAACTTTCTTTCTTTACTAAGGGAACAAATGTGTGAGATGTAAGCCTTGAGCTTTCTTGGAGACTCAACGATACGATACTCAGTCACGAGCCTGAAGATCGGCGTGAGGTACAACGTACAGCAGTTGCTTTTCGGCGACTTAGGGCCTAGGGATTCAAACAATCCAAAATACATATCGCATTCAACTTACAAAATTATTCAGTTAGGTATTGTGGGATATCGGAGGTGGGGCCTCACCCGCTTCGCCCCAAATCGTTCTTTCTACGGCACTGGCTAGAACCTCGGCTACGGCAGCCGCGACAGGCAATGCAACTGGGTTCTTTCGCAGGGGTCCTGATAGCAGCTGTCAATTTGGAAGAGGGTGTCTCCAGCTCAGTTGTAAGCCTCAAGGGGATTTTTGAAGATCTGGTGGCCACCGATCGATGTAACCGACCTTTAGTCAGGAAGTATCAACCATGACAAAGCTTTACCTTTCTGCAAAAACCAGTGAGAGTAGGTTAGAGTACGTTAAATTCCATAACAGTCTTCGGTATGTGCAAGTTCTGTGTAGACTGACAGCCTTACAGCAGTTATAAGACGGAACCTGTCCCTCGTGCAACTATGGGGGCAAAACGTCATGCATTCCCTCACTTTTTCCTCGTATAATATGGATGCTGCGTTACTATCTGAGGGACAGCCGACCTCTGCAATGTTGAGTTCGCCCAGATCCTAGGCTGTCCCAAGACTTGTCGAGGAGTAGACATCTCCACCAGTCCTTTTGGTACCCTTTCTTGATCCATCATCGGCTTGAGGGATTAAATGCCACTGTAAACCCTGGACGCATGCTTATGAAGGTGGTGGCCAGCAACAGTGGACGTCTGCAGGATGTTGATCACTTAGGTTTCTTCGCAAGTTTTCAAATTGCCGTATAACACTTCATGAACGCCTCTAAAGTTTGCAGTTTATCTGCCCTCTGTGGAAGGGTCTGCTCTCTTCTCTGCTATGACCCTCACTTCCCTGATTTTTCATTAGCCCTCATACACATGCATCCGTTACAGTTCCTCAGATGCAGGCAGTTACAGCCCACTGGGCCCAACAATACATTTCTGCAGGGTATCATAGCCACAACAATGCTTGTAGTCAAAGCATGTACCCAAAGACCTCTGTCAACGGCACTTGCTCTCCCCGGTTGAATGCTGGTGGAGCAAGTGCTGCGCGCGCAGCAACAGCTAGTTGCGCCGGTATTACTATATCTTGAACTTCTATTTCCCGCTTAAAATGCCTCGATTTGCACTCGCGCAGGAAGATGGCCAGGGTTTCTATCAACACCAAATAGTGTTGTTGTTTTTCCCTGTGGCTTTGACGGTGACAGCGTGTAAGGAAAGTGGGAGCGAGGAGGGAGGGAGGGAGGGAGGGAGGGAGAGAGGGAGGGAGGGAGGGAGGGAGGGAGGGAGGGAGAGAGCGAGCGAGGGGGGCGGGGAGGGAGAGGGAGAAGGAGAGATAGAGAAGGGGGGAGGGGGGGCTTGATCAAGTGATTTGATTAGCACTGGCCAGTCAGTGATACTTGTGTGGGGTAAACCCTGTCTCGGTCCCAGCCAAAAGCAATGACCGCACAAAAGCGTGCGGATGTTGTAAGCATGTCTCCTGGCTGCGAGGTTCAACTTCGGTGCTGCCGGGGCATCCCACCGTGTTATAACCGAAAGGAGGTATTACAGGTATTTGGTGGATGCATAGCGTTACCAAACCAAATTAGAGTCACTTAATTATGATTATTGGTCTGAAGGAAGGGCGAAAAGCAGGTTCTTGGTGCGCTCCTGTTGGTGGTTACGAACGCTGCAACATTGGATACCAGTGCAGAGCACCTCAACCTTCAAAATACTGGTTTCAAAGTTCAAAAAACCATCACGACAGACGTGCATTGCCCATATGGAAATGTGAAATATTCTGGGCTTGGCGTATCCTGCATGGTGGCGGCACGGAGGGTGTTAGACGATGTCCTCCTACTTGTGCGTTGTTAAGTAGGCACGGACATATACAAGTCAAGGACTGGTTAGCAACTGATTGATAGACACCCGGAGTGCCACTATAGTTCCAACCAAGTGTTACAATATCTCTCATCTCTCCTAACAAGGTGACGCAGTTCAAACACGCCTAACCTGCTCTCACCCAGGTCGTGTTCATTACTTTGTCCGATGAGCTAAACTCAACTCTATATGTCTAACATGTTCTAACAATGTTCATCTGAGTGCTAAATCCAGGAATACAATAAGGATTAAGTCACCTGCATGGTGGCGGCACGGAGGGTGTTAGACGATGTCCTCCTACTTGTGCGTTGTTAAGTAGGCACGGACATATACAAGTCAAGGACTGGTTAGCAACTGATTGATAGACACCCGGAGTGCCACTATAGTTCCAACCAAGTGCCTTCCCTATCCGTGCTTGCCCCATATGCCTCCTTTCTACAAACGTGTCTGTAACTTGCGTTATGATAGTCTTCGTTCAAATGCATGTATTGCCTGGCAGAACTCAGGGTTCTGCCTCTCTTTCCTAATTGGTATTGTCTTCATACGGAGACTTGCCATTATTACTCCTCTGAGGGAAAGGCATAAAATTAATTAACACAACACTTCCCCTTGCCTTTACCTCACAGAAACTTGGCCAGTCCCAGTGAGTTACGATGTCCCAGAAACACTTGTCTAACTAGTGGTTTGGTAAAAATGTCAGCCACATTTCTAGCAGATTGAATGTACTTGAATTCAACCTGCCCCTTTGCAATAGCTTCACGTGCGAAATGACAGCTAATTGCAATATGCTTTGTGTGTTTGGAGTACACCGGATTCCTCAGGTGGTTTATACACCCTTGGTTGTCACAATGAATCTTCACTATCCACGGTAACACTCCAATTTCCTCCAGGAAACCTCTCAGCCAATTTGCTTCCTTCACAACAGCACTTGCTGCCATGAATTCAGCCTCCACTGTTGAAGTGGCAACAGCAGATTGCTTTTTACTTCCCCACACTACTGCTCCTCCAAACACAGTGAGGACAAAGCCAGTGGTAGAGAAGCGATGATCCTGATCACCTCCATAGTCGGCATCCACATAGCCTTCTAGCTCTATCTCCCCCCCTCCGAGAGTTAGAACCAAATCTCGGGTTCCTTTCAGATACTTCAACACACGGATGGCTTCATTCCAATGTGCTGTGGTGGGAGATATGCGATAACGAGACAATACACCTACTGCCTGAGCTATATCGGGACGTGTGGTGTTGGCTATATACAGAAGAGATCCTACTAACTCACAGTAACGGTGACCTGGAGGTAGTGGACTGCCAGCACCAATGCTGTCGCTCCCATCTCTCGGTGCAGGCCTTTGGGACATTACGAAATCTTTTGTCATGGGAGTATCAGGTCCCACTGACTCAAGATCCAAGCCAAATTTCTCTACAAGTGCATCGATTTTAGGGATGCAACTCAGGGTGATCAGCCCTTTATCTCTATCTCTCATCACTTGACATCCCAAGAAATCCTTCACTTCCCCAAGATCATGGATGGTGAATTCTTTCTTGAGAAGTCCCTTCACTCTCTCGATTTCTGACATACCCTTGGAAACTATCAGAAGATCATCAACATAGATCAGCACATAGGACTTTCCTCCATCAGTAGAGCATCTCACATACACTCCCGCATCACTCTTGCACACCTCATACCCCATGACTTCAAGTTTGTCATTCAGGGTTTTGTGCCAGGCACGTGGAGCCTGCTTCAGGCCATACAACGCCTTTCTCAATCGGCACACAATATTCTTATCACCATTCTCAAAGCCAGGAGGTTGCGTTACATATACTTCCTCCTCAAGCTCACCATTCAGAAAGGCGGTCTTAACGTCCACCTGATGAATTTCACAGCCCTCTCTTGCAGCAACAGCAAGCAGAGCTCTTCTAGCTCCATAGCTACTAGTAGGAGCAAAGACCTCCATCACATCCACTCCAGGGATTTGTCTGCATCCCTGTGCCACTAATCTGGCCTTGAATCTCACAACATTGCCATGTGCATCCATTTTCACTGAAAATATCCAGTGAACTGGAATAACCTTATGTCCACGAGGTCTCGGAACATACTCCATGACCTCATGAGTATCTAGAGAATTTTGCTCTTCCTGCATAGCTGCCTTCCAGTATTCCCACTGGGGAGACATCTGTGCTTCTCTCAAATTAGAGGGAACGTGAATTTTCCCAAATCTGACACCTGTGTGCTTTTCCTCTGAATTGCCTGATTTTCTCTCACTTTGTCCAGAACCCACTACTCTTCCACTGACACTCGCTGAGTTACACATCACAGGCTCTCCAGTAGAAGTAGAATGCTCTCTCATAGCACGCTCTCGCTTGGACTCACACTTGGCTTTGCACAAGTTACTCTGCTCATCCCTCACATCATCCTCCCATGCACAGGTACCTCTCGGACAGTCTTTGTAATTTGGAAATCCTTCACATTGTCCAGACTTCCGATTCACCTCCTCAGACACACTCTGACATGCCTGCAAGAGTTCAGACTCTTCAGGTCTCTCACAAGCAACATCGGGATATGGCAGAGTGTCTACATACTTCCCCTGATTTATGTGATCCACATGCCTCTCAGACCGACTGCATGTCACTGTTGGGAGTGACCTCACATCTCTGACATCACTCTCCCAGGCACAGGTACCTCTCAGTGAGCACTTGTAATTTGGTCTGTCTCCACAATGTCTGTGCTCCTGATTCACCTCCTCCTCTCGTCCCTTACATGGAGTCAAGGATGCAGATCCTGTCTCCCGCTCACAATCATGTTTGGCTGGTGCAGAGAAAGCATATGATGCTTCCTCTGACCGGTGGCTGCCACCACAGTCCCGTCCAGGAGTGCTCTGACTGGACGGGTTGCCAGAAGAACTCTGCATGGTCACATCTCTTACATTTCTCTCAGTCACTGAACAAGACCCACCCATACTGCTCAGCTCCCCGGGACCATTTGCAGCTTTGCATGTAGCTGCCCCCCTCACTGCACTCACATGCAATTCATGCCCCTCATGTGAATCACCCTCTAGCTGCACTTCCCCTGGTCCCTGTGACAGAGAGTCACATTCAGTCAACCCCTCTCGCTCTCTGCTCTCTCCCTTCTCCTGTGGCAGCAGGAGGTCTTTGGCGGCAGTGCGTTGTTCGTGTCGTTGAGCCCGGGTCAGGCCATCCAATTGGTGGTTGCGGCAATCAGACCTAGTTGGTCTGAGGACCTCCTGGGCTCGCTCCATCTGCGGTCGAAGGTGGGAGTCTTGTCTCACTCCTCTGGCTAAGTCCTGTACTGCCTCCAGGGTTTGATCCATCTCCACTGGGTCACACAGTCTTCTGGATTCAGGCTCGGGCTCAGCCTCACTGGGGGGTCCTGTGACAGGCTGTGTGGGGAGGTTGCTGGAGGCTGGCAGGTACTCAGGCTCACTGTGTGGGTCATCAAGATCTGTCTCAAGGCTGATGTTGGTTGTGCCAGGGGAGGTGCCGGGAAAGACTGGGGGAGTGTCACTTGCAGAGGGCTCAGGACACAGAAACTCTGTAGACTGTGTTGAGGAAACGCTCATGCCAACCCGAGAGGCTCCCCTGAGGTGCTCCACGAAAACCACATCTCTGCTCTCCTTCCAGATACCCCCTCCCACATAGATCCGATAGGCTTTGGAGGAGGCTGAGTAACCAGTAAGCATCCCTGGCACAGTTTTAGGGGAAAACACAGAGCGCTGGACATCAGGAATGTGCACAAAGGCCAAGCAACCCCAGGTACGCAGTGGGGTTACATTTGGTTTGTAGCCAAAAAATAATTCTGATGGCGTGCGGTCCCTCCCGGTACTGGGACCCATGTTCAGTAGTTTGCATGCAGTTTCCAGGGCCTCCTTCCACAACGTTGGACTGGCAGCTGCAAAAGCCAGAAGAGTCCTGGTACGTTCCTTGAGGGTGCGATTGGCTCTTTCAGCCGCTCCATTCTGTTGCGGGGTGTAAGGAGCTGAGGTCTCCAATTTAGTCCCCTGGGATGCACAAAATTCTTTGAACGTGGCATTCAGAAATTCAGTTCCACGGTCACACCGGACACACTTCACTTTGGTTTTCTTCTGGGTCTGCCAGTATAGAATGAGGTCCCTCACAGCAGCACTGATGGCATCTTTGGACTTCACAGGCAGGACCGCCTTTAACTGAGATGACTCATCCAAAGCAGTCACCCAGTAACGTTCACCAGTTACTGCAGCAGGAAAAATGGGGCCCACAGTGTCAATATGTACTCTGTCAAGTGGTTCAACAGCTGGTCTACTGCTTACTCCAAATGGAGGCCGAGACGTCTTTCCCTCAATACATGCTTCACAGTAGACTGGACAATTGGAGCAGGGACATAGGGATGTATCAAGTCCCGAGACCAGGTCCTCATTGGTTAGGCGCTGCATCCATGTTTCACCTGGATGTCCCATTCTGCTATGCCAGAGGTATCGTCTGGCACAGTTGTGTGAGTTTTGGGTGGGGGTTTTGGACTTCACAGCAGCTGAAATTCTTCTGTGGTTAACACTGGGACTCAGAGCTACAACTTGATGAATATAAAATAGCCCTTTCTCTGCACTGATCCGAGACCTCCAGCTGTTTGGACCACAGACTTCAGTGAACGCTCCAACATCATCTGTGCGAAAGACTGCCCCATCCCGCAATGCTGCAGATACTGACAGTATGTTTGAGGTTGCAGAAGGAACACACTGAACATGATGTATCCACAGGGGAACTCCCACTCGACTGAGGATGCAGACATAGCCTGATGCTACAATTCCTCCAGTGGCATCTGAAGTGGCCAGATGTAATGGGATGGGTTTGGCATGCACAGTTGGATTATGTAGTAGGGTCACATCATTCACCAGATGTACAGATGCTCCACTGTCCACCAGCCAGGATTGCAGAGACGAATTTCTGACAGGAGTCTTCAGGATGTTGAGGGAAATTATGTAAGGCATACCTCCAGGTGGTGGAGGTGGGGGAGCTGGGGGTTGGAACCATGCCGGAAAGGCATCCAGTCCAGGGTGCGCCAGCTGGGCTGCAGGAGGGTGTGGGCCACCCATATGTGGAGGTCCCTGTGGCCACATTCCCTGCAATTGTTGGACCGCTGCCACTACGTTCCGTTGGGTCTCCTCGTCCCGCTTCCTCTTTCGACAGTCCCTCCAGTAATGCCCCTTCTTATTGCAGTAGTTGCAGATGCCCTTAGTCTCGGACTTGGCCTCAGAGACAGTTGGTTGGGCCTGCTGATGGGCTGCACTGGCAGCTGGTGGGGTATTGGCTCCACTGGAGCCTTGTCCAAGAGCCAAAACCCTTGGTTGGCGAGGAGCATATTCATCAAAACCCACTGCAGCTGCTGTGTTGCGCAGAAGTCCAGCCAGCTTCTCCAGGGGTTGTGCTGCAGCAGTTGTGATCATTCCTGGCTCTTTAGCTGCATCAGGCAAGCCCTGCACAATCTGGGTTGCAACGTGTGCATCCAGTAGAGCATGGTTGTTCCTGTCAAGGCATGCCTTCAGGTTGATCATTCTGTTGACATATTGCGAAATCGTCTCGTCATGTTTCATTCCCTGGCTCATTTCTTGGAGCCAATCTGCATTGGCCTGGATATTATATCCACCAATAAACTTTCTGCAGATGAACTCATATGCATCATAAGCAGAGGGCAGATTAGACAGAGGTCCCAGCCATTCCTCTGGGACTGACTCATAAATCAGTAACATTGCGGCTGCGTCATGTGCTGTACCAGGCATAGCCTCCAGGATGGCAGGCAGAGACCCTTTTGACTCATTTGCTGCCAAAAATGCATTCTTCCAAACAATAATATTTGTCCCCCGTTCCTTCAGTTTTATGTGTACCTTGACATTTGTTGGGATAATCTTGGGCAGCTCATCTCCGCTGCCTCTTGAGGTGCTGGGAGTACACGGTTCTCTGATGGGTGTGGATGAGGCTGGTTCACTGCTTGACGTTGATGCTCCACTAGCTGATGATCCTTTCTTCTTGGAAGTCATAATTCCCCAGTTGTCTTATAACTCCAGTACTCGCAAGGTAGCAGCAAGATCTTACTTCTGAACCAGGTGGGTTGAGCTAACGGACAGCCAACGTGAAGGTGAAAGATGTAGTCTTTGACGATAAAGGCTCTCTCGTCAGGATTGCGGTCTCCACGTTGTCCTCCTTCTCTGATTAGTTCGTTGTATGACGGAGGTCCTGATCTCAAGCGCGCTGGAACGTTGAGGTTGGTGGTCTTCCTGGCTGTTTGCTTTGTCCGCTTCTTCGCCATTCACAGTCTAGTGAGCTCCGATTTAGGCGCCACCCACTCTCAGCATCCGAGCCCGTGGGCCCATAACCTGAAATATTCTGGGCTTGGCGTATCATGCATGGTGGCGGCACGGAGGGTGTTAGACGATGTCCTCCTACTTGTGCGTTGTTAAGTAGGCACGGACATATACAAGTCAAGGACTGGTTAGCAACTGATTGATAGACACCCGGAGTGCCACTATAGTTCCAACCAAGTGTTACAATATCTCTCATCTCTCCTAACAAGGTGACGCAGTTCAAACACGCCTAACCTGCTCTCACCCAGGTCGTGTTCATTACTTTGTCCGATGAGCTAAACTCAACTCTATATGTCTAACATGTTCTAACAATGTTCATCTGAGTGCTAAATCCAGGAATACAATAAGGATTAAGTCACCTGCATGGTGGCGGCACGGAGGGTGTTAGACGATGTCCTCCTACTTGTGCGTTGTTAAGTAGGCACGGACATATACAAGTCAAGGACTGGTTAGCAACTGATTGATAGACACCCGGAGTGCCACTATAGTTCCAACCAAGTGCCTTCCCTATCCGTGCTTGCCCCATATGCCTCCTTTCTACAAACGTGTCTGTAACTTGCGTTATGATAGTCTTCGTTCAAATGCATGTATTGCCTGGCAGAACTCAGGGTTCTGCCTCTCTTTCCTAATTGGTATTGTCTTCATACGGGGACTTGCCATTATTACTCCTCTGAGGGAAAGGCATAAAATTAATTAACACAACAAAATGCAACATCTGAACATGCATGCCGAACACAAAAGGGCCCTATTGCTCTATTGCCTGTGCCCTATGCCGTACATGAAAGTGGGCTCAGGGGGCATAGCAAGGTTGCTCGGAGAGCAGACTCCTTAAAATGTGAATTGCTGGCCCGGACAGATGGCCATAAATCAGGATTGCCTGCATTAGGACTTGCCATTAACTCAAATTAGTACAGAACTCAATAACAGATCTTAGTCAAATTAATGTACGATTGGGTTGGGAATCCTCGTGTCCCTTACCATGGCCGCACTGGTGCACTTGTAAGGGTGCACTACTGCTTGTACCAAACAGCGACCACTAAGACACACCACAATTTTCACAACTGTTGGTGTTGATCAGGGAAGGTATCTTGATGCTGGCTATGAGAGCGATATGACCATAATTACAAGCCTTAACCCCTTCGGGCTGTCTAAGCATTACAATTGTTGCCTTGCAAGGGCACCATTTGTTGTGCTGTGGGTACTGGAGCGAGCGTGGGTACCCCGGAGGAGGTTACCCAGCTCTGATACGGTACAGTCCGGCACTCGAGGAGTGAGTACGAACCCCAGACAACCCTCTAGCTAGCTGCTGAGCTGGAATGGAAGTCCTATATTCCTCATTGACTATCAGGACGAGTCTTAAACGATCCTTCAGGCTGCCGAAAGGACTGGCAGGGCGTTGTCGCCCTGTGGACGGCGGAGCCGTTCTAGCTCATATTCTCCAACTTTGAACATCTGAGTTATGTACAGATACCAGACTCAACACCATTGCATGAATATTTGAACTGTTTCCTGCCATGCATGCAAGCAGGCTGATTTGTCAGTCGTGTTTCATGTGATGTTCCCAGGTCTGACCACATGTATGAAGTTAAAAATGGTTGAAAGGCACATTTGGCCTTCATGATGTGCCATGTGTGGCAATAATCAAAATCACCATCAAGACAATCCATCACAAGAGAGTGTGTTTAAAGCTGGGAAGGCCCAAGGATGAAAATATGTCTCAGCGACCAAATCAAGTTCCTCAAATATTACCACCGAGGACCACCAGGACCGCCGACTCTTATCACCGCAGTCAGGTCCTCCAGCCGGGTTCAACCTGCTACCGTTGAGACTGCAGGGGGGGTCATCTTGACACGCACAACGTGCGTTTGAGGCCGTCAAAGTTCTTGATGCGATTGCGCATCCAGCAGCTACCGCGCCGCTGACCCAAGGGCTTGTACCGGCTCTTGCGGGGTAAGGATCCGGGGGAGATTGGAATCATATCTCTAGCACGTGTTTTATTAGGCATAGCGCAGAATTCGGGATAGTTCCGTGGAGTGCCTGGCCACCAAATATATGCCAAAAATGTCGTGCCTAAAATGCGGATTGCAGCATGGACCGGGATAAACTCGAGGGATTTCCTTCAAATCTTCAAAATTTCCACAGGACATTTCTTTGCACCTGTACAAAAATTTGCCGGGGCTTATTGCGTGAGTTGGGGCACCTACGTGGCCTGCAGATTCCCCGCGTTTGATAACGACCCTCTGTGTCCCAGCCAATGGGCTAAATCCTGCTAAAGCGCATGTTCCCTTCCAACTATCGAAGCGTTGAACGCTTTCTTTTCGTGGGGCGCTTGTAGAGAAGGAGTTTATCAACATGACAGGAGGGACGACTGCATTTCTCACTGGGAGGGGCGCTGCTTACGGTAGGACACTTCAGTGTCCGACCGTCAAGCAGTGCGCACGAGGTGCGCCGAAAGAGGGATACAGTGCTTCCTAGTGCTTATTGAAGCTACTCAGCGTTTAATTTCTCTATTTTGGGATGAATCATGCATTTCTTGCCGCTTATGAGGAGGAGGGGTTTACGCCGGACGTGCATATGTACTGTTTTGACTTGTCGAAGTTGTGCTGTTTGAGGCCCTACTGGGCAAGGTTTTTAACAGCAGAATACTGCTCTCATCTATGCATGGTTCGCCAGTGGAACCTCCCTCTGCGGTGGTAGATAAGGTGTCGGGTCTTGAACCGGTCCTTCCGTAGGAAAATATTATATTCTTGCAGGTGCCATGTTTTTATCGCAAAGATGCACATTGTGATGGAGTCTGATTTGCGTGGATTTGTGCCTGGCGTGCATGTTGAAGATTGAGGCTACCTGAGCTGGGATAACTCGATTTTTTTCTGCGCCCATCTAGAGTTATATAAATTACGATGTCGAGCTCGTGCCTATGTAGACATGTCCTGTGCTTGTACTGATGCCAGTTCTTGTGGGGGAGCGATGGAAGAATGAGTCCTGTTCTCAAGCCGCCTCTGGGGTATTGCAGGGCGAAAGGTAGTGAAGGCCCTGGCGGCACTGGAGGGGCGAAGGGGTGAATTTAGTTCAGATCCCAGAGACAGGCCATCCAGGTTTCAAGATTGGGAGGTATGTTTTCAAACTCGCAGTTCTAGGAATATCGACTTGCCCCTCCGGGGGGCGAGGGGTTCGCTCCTCCTTTCTTGATTACCATGGCTTATTTATTTCTCTTTCATGTTAACCATGGCGATTGATTTCAGTCTGGGGGCAGAGTGAGCTCGCGTGTTCTGTTCCCCTAGTGTCGGCGTATGGCTTGACGGGCTACGTGTAGTAGCACGGACGAGTCGTGCTGTTCTGGACAAGTCCTGTGTGGGAGATGCCTTGTTTGGATTCTGGCCCTCCATGAGAGGTCGCGACAAGCTTGGATTTGTTGTTGCACAGGTGCAGAGCAGCAGCTGTGAGGCTTCTACCAGTTCACGTTTTGATGAGGTGGACGATGCAGAGAGTCATGATGATACACTGACACCCCTGCCATCTGCAGTACCGTCAGGCCCGCTACCAGGACTGATGTGGGGATTAGATTTTAATAAAACCTACATGAATTGTAGTTATGTCCCCCATTACAGCGAGCCTACACGAATAGAAGAGATGGAACAGGTGGAGTCACCTTCTAATCTGCTGGTTTTTTGGGAGTTTTTGGATGCAATGTGTGTCGTATGTGTATGTTTTTGCTGGGTTTT
Organism: Botryococcus braunii; assembly: GCA_002005505.1. Taxonomy (NCBI): domain Eukaryota; kingdom Viridiplantae; phylum Chlorophyta; class Trebouxiophyceae; genus Botryococcus; species Botryococcus braunii. The sequence goes on from KV908432.1 coordinate 80,169, forward strand.
GGGGTTTTTTGGGAGTTATGTTTTGGATGCTGTATGTGTCGTTCGCCTGAGAAGTGTGCTTGCCCGGCTCTGTGTATGCGCTGTGTTAGAGGTTGGCCCACAGGCAATAAGTAGAGTCCATGTCCACGTGTACATTTTTGGGAGGCTTCATGCCATGCGTTTATTCTTTATCTTGAAAGATGGCATGGAACCTGCTGTCATGGTTGCAGCTGCAGGACGGTTGGAAGTGGTGTGGGTTCTGGGGGCTTTTGTAGTTGCGTGTCTCTAGCGATTTTATGTTTATTCGTGTATGCTATTTCCCGTCCGGGAAGGACCCTACACGCGAGGGCGGTATGACTTGGTTATCCATATGGAAATGGAGGGGATGTGCTGGCATGGGCAGGTATATGTAATTTTGTTTGGAGAACCCACTTCGCCAGCTGAAGGAATTTATTCATTACGTGCAATATCTCGTGAGGACAACCTTCCTCAGGATACAATCATAGCGTTTGCCGAATTTGATGATGCTGTTCGGTATGTTGCCACCTCTGGTGTCTGTCAGCCCATGCGTTTGGCTGTCATGCTGCTCAAAGTGATTTGCTCATTGCCTACAAGCAAAGTCTTGCAAATGTAGTAGCCAGCTTCCACGCGGTTGCCCATCTCAAATTTCCTTGCTCCTACCCGGGGGGGGGGGGGTTGTTAGGCGGCTCTATTCTTGTCTCATGTGTCTAGGCAGGAACTTGGGTTGGGATTTCCGAGCCTTTTGTAGATTAAAGGCATATTGTTAGGAGAATTACTAAGTTGATGTTGACTACAAGATTCCCATGGGTAGTGGTCTCATACGGCTGTTTACTAGTAACAGATTCCCAGTGATGGCTGTGATTGCATTTGAACTGCTTGGCTGTTGCAGGTATGCAAAGCTTCTTGCTGCTACGATGCAGCATACGCCTAAAGTGTATGGGATTGATCCGAGCGAGCTCGTGGCCTTCTGTTCGGATTCTGGTTATCAGTGCCGCTTAGAGCCCTGCGGCTCCCTCTTACTGCCCCCAGACTATAATGTGGGGATTACGGACTGGGAGCGGCTTTGCTCTCTCAGGTGAGGCCCTCGACCATAATCTCCCTGGGTTGCAGGCTGTAAGTGTTATGGCATTGAAAACAGCAAAGGGTAGCATTACGCGGTGAACACTCGGGTGCTTTTTGCAGGGTGTCACAGTGGCAGCCTTATGCTCAAGTGCCTATTACTGATTTAGGCACCCTGGCTTCACTCCCCACCCCCCCTCCCCCCCCCCCCCCCCCAAAACAAAAAAAAAGAAGGGGTGGGTTTGGGGCTTTCCTGAGGGAGGATGCTTGAGCCTTGATGGGAAGCATGGAATGATGCGGCGCAGGATGGGAAACTTCACAGTGTTAGACAAAGAACCGGAGTACGGAAGCCACATACGGTCGGCGGACTGGGGTGTCACGACATCGTCCCTGCCCGCCACAGGAGACCGCTCGAACGTAGTGGAGAACACAGCGGGATTGTATGACCCCTCTTTCACCTGGGAGGAGCCTTTGGAAGAGGTCCGGAGTCGCCTGGAACGCCTGCTTGCCTTAGAGGGGAAGAAGGATCCTCTGCAGTGATTCCCTACAAGCTTTGTGTACTTACGAGCGAGCCGATGGTCGCAGCCGCACCGTGCCTAGTGGCTTTTGCTGCCTGAACAGGATCTAGCTTTCTGGATTCTAGGTTGCAGCATCCTCAGTGACCGGTTTTTCTGGGCGCCCTCGGGGGGGGCTTCCACAACATGGTTTGTACAACTTTCCTGGAGGCGCGAATGCACGGTGGATTGATTCCCCCAGAAGCGCAAGCAAGTCAATGACACTGCCGGTGGAAACTCGTGCTTCAGGCACGGGAAGAAAAGACGACTGTATCTGTCCGGCCGCAACATGAAATGGGTGATTCGCCCCCCTGCGGCGTTCTGATGGACAGGAAGGACGAGAAGACCATTTCGTGATAATGGCACAGCTGGGGCTCTTGCATGAACTGGCAAAGCTGAAAGGAAATATGGTGTTGGGCATGCAAGGGCCTGGCATGACCTGTCAAGTGGTGTACCACAGAGTGCGGCCTGGGAACGGCAGCATCATAAGCGTATGGTTCTGTGGACTGCTGTACAGCCCTTCGGGCTCGGACGTGTACAGCTCTGGGTGCCGATTGCAAGTCACGCTGGGGTTAACAGCGTCCCAAGCTTGGTGGTGTTTGACCTCCAGGGGTCGTGCACTCTTGCATGGGTCGCTTTTGACGAAACTTCTGCTTCTGAACGCCTCGTTCAGACGACTCTTCTTGACAGGTCCTCGTTGGACTGGTGGTTCCTGCGACCAGAAGTGTACCGCTCGAATGAGAGGGCGGGGAGAGAGGTTTCCACAAGCGTTTTGCTTGTTGTGAGACCCCTGGGGCCTGGGAGGTGGAGGCTGTGGATATGTCAATCATGGGCTCCTTAGGGTCCAGGATTGTATGGGATGCTGCCGTTGGATGTTTGTGTCTTCATGGCTTGTGGAAGGGTTTCCACCAGTCAGGTCAGCGGTTTTCACCATCCGCTCACCAGGAATATGTTTCTTTGGATGTTGGATGCTCGTCCACATCAGACTGGGGAAGGCTGGTGAGGACAGAACTGGGGGATTCGTCCAATGTGCGTGGCCGAAGCACCAGCAGTCGGGGTGGTCGGATTCGGCTGCGGGCTGGCAGGTCGGTTATGGAAAGTTGGCGCGTAGAAGGGTCTGTACACTGTCTGAGGCAGCCAGCTTTTGCGTCTCGGTGTTTGGCGGTGAGGAGTCCTATTTTCCCTGCCGCCACTTTGATTGGTGTCAGAGACAGTTTTGCTGTTATGATGTGGCAATTGCACCGGCGTCCTCGTCGTTGCACAGTGGGTGTCTATTTATGGCGGTTCAAACGTGGCTGCTATGATCATCAGAACGCGGAGCTGCTTGGCGTGCGGCATACAGCCAGCAGCAGGGTGGAGCCCGAGCTATTGCGCGGGCTTTGCCCCCCCCCCCCCCCTGGGACTCTGCACAGTTCCATAGTGTGTGTACAGCCTCTAAGGTGCTGTACAGTGTGGCTGCGGCTTTTTTTCCGGTGCTCAGGCTCTAATCCTGGGTTGCAGCTGGTTCTTGAATATGGTAAGGACTCTTGATAGTAGGTTCGCATACTCAGCTGCGATGGGCGTCAGGATGGGGGATTTGGGGCGTGGCCAGTAAGTTAGGCACAGCCCCACCCCTATGGAGCTGGCAGCGCTTGGAGATGTATGCAGGCTTTAAGTCGAGCCTCGTCATCGCTGATATGTTTTCTTTCTGCATGCCTCCTTACTTGGGGATGCTCCTTGCGGGTGTCAGGAGGACACGCCGTTTATTTTTGTTCTATTTCCCCCCGCTTTTATTGTCTGTGGTCGTCCCGCCCTGTTTACCCCCTATCTGGGAAGGTGAGGGTTTCTTGTGCTGGTACGTCCAGCTGATACACCGTCTGGCCAATTTTGAAGTATGGCAACCAGTTGTCGATTGTGCGAAGTATGAGAATGTCATCTATACATCCTCTGTTGATTGTGCGAAGTATGAGAACGTCATCAATACATCCTCTTTTAAGTGTCGTAGTTCTTAGTATGGACAGTTGTGGGTGCGAATTATATCGACGATGGATGAGGGGAGACAATCCATATTGTGTTTATGCACCCTTGCCGGACACGTTTCCTATTCCAGTGGGCGGCAATAGAATATCCTTTTTAGGTTCGTATGCCCAGACATTAGTGTTTTACCTGTTCCAGAGCATTATTGCTGAAGCCCACTCGCTGTGAGTAGGCTGTGAAGAAGGAAATTAAATTTAATGTGTTGTATGGACCGTAGACATGTTATCTGAACGTGGGCATGTGTGGAGGATGCACTGTTTTTGCAGATCTGCACTATGTTTATATCTTCACCACGTTCAGTGGATTGTGTGCTTGGGGAGGGTTCTTGTGTTCATGAAGGGCCGTCACCCCTTCAGGTTGCAATCAGTAGCGACTTTGGGGGCAATCATTGGCTCAAGAGATGGTGGAGTGGTTGTGAATGTTCTGGTGGGGATCCGACATTTTTGCGTCTGATTTCCACCCGCCCTCAGAGGAGCTGCTATTTTCTGAGGTCGCCGGTTCATAAATTTCTTTGGCGGCGAGAGCACGTCGACTCGAATTGCTACAAGAAACGGAGGGCATGTGGCAAAATCTTGTGTGCGCTTTTGCATTAACCCGCTGCATGCCAGTGTGCAAATGGATGTGCACACTTGCTTTTCCCCTTGGCCCTGAGTGAAAGTGGTGGTCACTTGGGGCTAATTTATATCCTGCGTCCCAGAATTTCCTCAATTTTTTTGGCCAGCAGTAGCTCGGGCTCTCCAAAGCCAGCGTGTTGAGTGCTGTACGTTTGTGGCCAACTGCCAGGTGTCTACTGCAGGTCCCGTAATGCTAGGGCTGCCCAGGTGGGATTGGATCCATCAGAGGTTGTGAGAGTGGCTGCTGGAGTGATAAACTTTCGAATATTCTCAAGTTATAATTAAGGATGTCTCCAGTCACTCCGTGTGCTCGTGGTCAGACATGATGGGCACGCATTACAGAAATTAAATCAGTAAAAAGTGGTCAGACGTGTTGGGATCTGCTACCCAACCTTAGATTTCCTTTAGACGACCTTACTGTGCTCAGTGGAAGTGTTTATATCTTTGGAGCATGGTGGGGTTTTGAGTGCGAGTGTTCGTCGAACTCAGAACCATGACAGTAGTGAACATGAGTGTTGAGGGGGGTGAGAATTCCGGATCCAGTAGCATGATATTCATGGCACGGTTCTTTGGTGGAACTGTATTGTGTAGAAGACACTGTGTTAGGTTATGGGCATTCGGCATCACCTGTAAGCAAGCAGACAGGTCGTAAGTTCGTGCCTCTCCAGCTACAGTCCTTGACGACTGTCTGCTCTTTAGACACATGCAACTGCATGAACAAGACTGGCATCCTTATGTGCCCAGTATCTTTCCAAACCAGTTCCGTTACATGTTGATCTGTCAATGAGCATCTACACACGGATAAGCTCCTGACGGCTGAAAGCAAGTACCTTCCTATACTCAATCAAGACTCCGTCCCTTAGCTGTTTGGGAGACTTGATTGTACACTAAGATGGTTCACTTACAAACAAGCAATCAAACATGAACACATTACCAATACACACCCTGCGTCACCGCACCTGTAAGCAAGCAGACAGGTCGTAAGTTCGTGCCTCTCCAGCTACAGTCCTTGACGACTGTCTGCTCTTTAGACACATGCAACTGCATGAACAAGACTGGCATCCTTATGTGCCCAGTATCTTTCCAAACCAGTTGCTCGACTATGCGGTGATCGCAGCTTTAATAGTCCTTTCACACTAACGCGTAATCTAGATCAGATTGTACCTTATGTTCGAAATAGACCTCATCCGAACGTGTCTTGAGGTACCTTATGTGGATAGTGGACCCGTATCTTAATAATGTACATTTGAAGATCACCTAAAGCACAAGGCATTCTATAATGTATGTTCACAACTCAACACTTCCCCTTGCCTGCATGCTTTATGTGTATCTTCTCAGTCCTAGTGAATCCCTATGACTAACACCACGGACTGGTTAAGTGGTTTGGTCATACGTCAGCCACATTGTGGGCAGATTCCACATAGGGGATATCTGCCAGCCCCTTTCCTATGGCCTCCCTAGCATAGTGGCATCCACAAAGCCTTCACGCTCGGGTACCTTCCCTACAAGAGTTAAATCTAACTCTCGGGTGTCCCTAAGATACTTCAGCACTCGAATGGCTTCACTCCAGTGCGAAGTGGTAGGGCTCATTCTGTACCTTGGCAACACACCAACTGCCTGTGCAATGTCAGATCTGGTGGTGTTGGCAGTGTACCGCAGTGACCCTTTAAGCTCACAATACCGATGGCCAGGAGTGCCTGACCCTACTGACTCCACATCCTTGGACTCGAGCCTGCTGCTAGCCACAAAGTCCATGAACATTGGAGTATCAACTTCACGACCATCCTCACACACACCCTTTCCAACGTTTTGCAACGCTATTCTAAGTCCACAGACACCACTCATGTATACCGTAGTAATACCTCTGACAACAATTGAACACTAGTCTCCTCGACGTGTTCAAATGACGACATGAATTTAATACGTACCCGTCATGATGATCATGACAGCTAAACATACATGTAAACTCAAAATCCATCCCCTCACTTTCAAAGCCCCCCATACATTTCATCTGACCCTTTTGTCCGCGGCGCGACATCGACACTAGTTGCGACCGTGATTTCCTGTGTGAGTTCCCTTTCTATCACCATATGGAGGCCAATACTTGCACAACCAACATGACCCAGGACTTACTGCTTGAGTACTTTCAAGTTGTCTTGCACTAACTCACATTGCTTCCCCTGGAAGTGCTATTACATGTTTCACGGTCCGTTAATCAACTTATATTTCTCCAACCTCTATACTTGTATTTGGTTAAGGATTTGAAGCATCAAGACTAAACAGACACCGTTACAAGCGACGTGCACCCAAAAACGCATCTAACAACTATGTTTCATGTTATATAACCTAGAGTCTGGATATCAACAACTTTCATCTGGAATTTTTCAAGATTTCTCACATATGGCCACAACTACCAAACTTGGCTCTGTGGCTATCTCTAAGAACTCTCTCTAGCTTTCATTGATTTTAACGGCTATCCCGGTCTAGCTTTCTAACGTGAGAGTGCACCTATGCATCAAGGCCTTAGGATTGAATTGTCTGCAACTGACAATTCTACCACCCAAAGCTGACTCGTATTGGTCACAATGATGGTAGCCCACCTCTACCCTATTTATACACATAACCCTTAAAAAAAAGTCTTATCTATACACCATCAGTACTATGATCAGTCTCTAAGGGCGTTGCTGCAACAATACACATGACTTACAAAGTCACCAATGCTTACGTGTGTTGGGTCAAATATCACCATCCTCAGCTTGAGGAGCTAAGGTCATCACAGTTACCTAACAGTAACCTCATGTTGAGCACAGTAGATCCTTTTCATCATCACTACTAGACATTAGGCTACTCAACATCCAAATGCGCGAAAAGTGCAACGCGCGCACGCGTGCAACGATAACTGATGAGCTTCCCCTGACCACACATTATGTCACAGATTAACCCAAAACTCTTCAAATTAATTCAGTGTCCTCAGAAACCAATTCTTTTCCATGTCATATCAGAATTAGCTTTACATGTTAGCAATTTTTGGTGTTCATAATTTGGCCCATCTAACACTCATATCCATTGTGTAGCCCGCACCATGGATTAAGACTAACTTGCAGCTATTTCTACCCCAACTGCACCTCTTTGCATTCCTAGAGTCATTCATGTATATCACCTTAAACATTCTGGGTCAATTACCCTATGGTCCATGCCAGACAGTAGGTCATGGCGTGAAGCGCATGCATTGCGCAACGATAAAATTGTAATCTTCTGGTACCCACAACTCACTCCTGGTCAGCCCAAAAACTTTCAACACCAGGTCATTCATGTATATCACCTTAAACATTCTGGGTCAATTACCCTATGGTCCATGCCAGACTGTAGGTCAGGGCGTGAAGCGCATGCATTGCGCAACGATAAAATTGTAATCTTCTGGTACCCACAACTCACTCCTGGTCAGCCCAAAAACTTTCAACACCAGGTCATTCATGTATATCCCCTTAAACGTTTTGGGTCAATTACCCCATGGTCCATGCCAGATTGTAGGTCAGGGCGTGAAGCGCATGCATTGCGCAACGATAAAATTGTAACCTTCTGGTACCCACAACTAACTCCTGGTCAGCCCAAAAACTTTCAACACCAAGTCAAAAAACCTCAAAATACCTTTCTTAGGGATTTTCACAACACCACATACACAGACACACATAGAGAGGTCTCACAAGCCACACTGGACCCATATATGACCCTCTGTAAGACCACTCAAGGTTTGAAAACCACGTTGGCCACACAACATCAGCCACACATCGCATTGACTACACATCATTGACCAGACACAACCAGTCAATGTCTAGTTTCACACTCTGGAAAACATGGAAGGAATGCCAGGCACATAAGACAAGTCATGACATTGATTACACAGCAGTTCCGATAAGAGGTCTTGACTCCGCAAGTGCACGACAGTTCAATGAGGCACACGACTCCCGATTTAGCATTTCTCACCCTCAACATTAGGGACTAGCCATCAGCGAGTCCGAACGCGACACCTGATCAGCCTTTCTCACCCTCAACATTAGGGACTAGCCATCAGCGAGTCCGAACGCGACACCTGATCAGCCTTTCTCACCCTTAACATTAGGGACTAGCCATCAGCGAGTAGCAGCGCAAACCACAATAAGAATGTGCTCAGTGGACTGGGGAACCAAAAGTCCCTTACCACCATATTGCACCAACTCCTGGCTGTTTACACATACACAATCAATGTCTTTCAAGCCCCAGCTCATGGACATCTTTACACACGCTTACACATACAACACATATGTAAGCCCATCCCCATGCTGCAGTACCTGTACTGTTGCTCATGGTGTCTACCAATACCTGGATGGGGGCTCCCTAGGGTCCACCCACTTCTTCCCGCTGAGTATCACACTTGCTGTCAGTGGTTAGAGGTCATTCATAACTACTTTTGTTAATCTGACCCCCTTGATCTCCAGCCTTAAGAGGGTGCAGACTTAAAAAGAAGCCTTTCTATTGGTTCACCTCTCAACCAGTACACTTACTGTAACACAGGAGCATCACTTCCTCTCTCAACTCATTGAGCCACACACTCACAATTTCAGATCCCAAATCATACACAACCTCCCATATGCACTCAAAATTTCACTCCTCCATCCCAAGGTGGTCTTCCGCCTCGTGCCCTTCCAACCGGGATTTCACCACCTCGCCTTGCGGATGAAACTGCCAAGATTTCTTGGCATTTCAGAATCAATTCGAATGGATTCTGAAGCATATACTGCGACATGAAGGCGGGGTACAAACTGCGGGGCTGTCGCTCCCTTTGGGACTGGAGTAGACTTGTGTAGTGTCCGCTGGCCACCAGTGCCTTGCCCAAAAACCACATATCGGCTTGTCCTCAGCACCCAGAGTTGGGTGGGCCCATAACCTGTTAGGTTATGGGCATTCGGCATCACCTGTAAGCAAGCAGACAGGTCGTAAGTTCGTGCCTCTCCAGCTACAGTCCTTGACGACTGTCTGCTCTTTAGACACATGCAACTGCATGAACAAGACTGGCATCCTTATGTGCCCAGTATCTTTCCAAACCAGTTCCGTTACATGTTGATCTGTCAATGAGCATCTACACACGGATAAGCTCCTGACGGCTGAAAGCAAGTACCTTCCTATACTCAATCAAGACTCCGTCCCTTAGCTGTTTGGGAGACTTGATTGTACACTAAGATGGTTCACTTACAAACAAGCAATCAAACATGAACACATTACCAATACACACCCTGCGTCACCGCACCTGTAAGCAAGCAGACAGGTCGTAAGTTCGTGCCTCTCCAGCTACAGTCCTTGACGACTGTCTGCTCTTTAGACACATGCAACTGCATGAACAAGACTGGCATCCTTATGTGCCCAGTATCTTTCCAAACCAGTTGCTCGACTATGCGGTGATCGCAGCTTTAATAGTCCTTTCACACTAACGCGTAATCTAGATCAGATTGTACCTTATGTTCGAAATAGACCTCATCCGAACGTGTCGTGAGGTACCTTATGTGGATAGTGGACCCGTATCTTAATAATGTACATTTGAAGATCACCTAAAGCACAAGGCATTCTATAATGTATGTTCACAACTCAACACACTGCGACTGTGTAGAAGACATGGCGGTGTTGCTCCAAGATACTTGTAATGAGGTAAAATTTTGACGGTCATTTTGTGTCACTACACGACAATATCAAAAGTGACTGACAACTTCGTGTATGCGCACCTTGCCGATGGTTGTGCAGTTATTGCCGGTGTTTGTCTCTTGTGTGCGTGGTTGTATGGCTTGTTGAACTCTTTTCTGGCGATGTGGGATGGTTTGTGGGTGTGTTGAACTCGATTATGGCGGTGTGGGATGGCTTGTGGGTGTGTTGAACTCTTTTATGGCAATGTGGGACTGTTCAGTACTGGAAAGTAATCGACCACAGCTTCTGCCTCCACTCATAAAAAATTGTTTTTCTATGTGAGTGAAGTCGGACGAGACCGGTTGAAGAGGGAGAATGGGATAGTTGTGTATTTGTTGTGCATGCATAACATTTGTCCTTGCTTGTGTCTACATAGATTGTCCCGTCACAACGGGAATGATGCCCTTCGGGCAATGGGGTGTGGGCAAATGTTGAAAAGGGGGTAGTGAAACATTTTCACTACCCTCCTTTTAAAATCAAGGGTGAAGCCTATCCTTTTGGCACTGGCCCCGAGATTCCACGTACCCGCATGCCAGATTTAGGGTGTGCGGTTCGGATAGGCTTCACTCTTGTGTTGACAGAAAGAACTTGAAAAGTTGGGCGCTGAGTATTGGGGGTTTTTGTTTTGGATTGAATGGACGTTGGATAGGAATTGGATGGTAATGTAGATGGATTTGCAGGGCCTTGGGTTTGGGTGTAATGGATCTGCTGGATTTTGATGGATTTGGGTCGAATGGATGTGATGGATCTCCTGGATTTTGATAGAATATATTCACGCGCGAAATTTAGACTAAAGATCAGGATCGTGCAGAGCGCATATCTTATATGTTGATTCTAAATGATTGGTTCTAAATGTTGATTTCAATGCAAGGGAGGTATATGCATATACGATAATTGACCTACTTCGCCCAGAAACGCTGGCCAGCCCATTTCAACAAGGATGCCGTCTACCTGTGCGGGGGCATGCATGATGGGGCTGGGTTATGGCTCATGGAATCCAGGGGAGGTAGATGAAAACACTCATGTCATGTACTTCTCTCTCTTGCTACCTACTTGGGACCAGGGTAACCAGAGTGAAGGCAGGTACCAGTGAAACGATCGAAGGACGCACAAATTCGGAGTCACCATATATAAATGCGCGTCCCTGCATGATGGATTTTTGGTATGCGGTTAGAATAGGCTTCACTCTTAATTTTAAATGCTTCACATATGCTCTTGTATTGACAGATAGAACTTGAAAAGTTGCCGGGGGTAGGGGGTGGGGGGGGGGGGGCTGAGTAATGGGTTTTTTCGTTTTGGATTGAAGGGAGGTTGGATCGGAATTGGATGGTAATGTAGATGGATTTGCGGGGCCTTGGATTTGGGTGGAATGGATCTGCTGGGTTTTGATGGATTTGGGTCGAATGGATGTGATGGATCTGCTGGATTTTGATACAATCTATCCACGCGCTCAGGGTAATGCTTCACAGATTTTCACTTACTTTTAGAACAAAGAGTGAAGCCTATCCTACCCGCACACCATAAATCGTTATTGCGGGTACTCAGAATCTAGGGGCCCAAGACAAGAGGGGGGGGGGAAAGAGTGAGTGAGAGAGAGAGATAGAGACAGAGAGAGAGAGAGAGAGAGAGAGAGAGAGAGAGAGAGAGAGAGAGAGAGAGAGAGAGAGAGAGAGAGAGAGAGAGAGAGAGAGAGAGAGAGAGAGAGAGAGAGAGAGAGAGAGAGAGAGAGAGAGAGAGAGAGAGAGAGAGAGAGAGAGAGAGAGAGAGAGAGAGAGAGAGAGGGAGGGAGGGAGGGAGGGAGAGGGAGGGAGGGAGGAGCGAGAGAAGAGCATTCATTCTATTATCATGACGTCAGGTGCACGCATGCGTGCACGTGCACACACACGCACACGCATTCCAACGTGGCTTGGGACGTCCCCTTTCAGCTCCGGCGGCTGGTTTTAAGAGCTTAAGAGGGGAGGAGCATGGAGTTCATCCCTCCCCCCGCCCCCTAACCTGGGGCTTCAGGGAAAGGAGGGGGAGTGGGGGATTTACCCGTACACATCAATTCCGGTACAAGGTGATGATCCACGATCCAAACTAGAATTCCGCATTGAACACCGTATGCATTAGCCGTGAAGAAGTGGCTTCCCTGAAATCTGCTACTTTCCATTTAAATGGTCGCCTTATAAATTTCAGCATCGTAGGTGGTGCAAATGTATGTTAATCCGGTACCAGCCATCATCAGCATCCCGGACTTTTCATCATCCAGCAGTTCCCTACAGAGCCATCGGAGTCCAGGCTGCTATATTCATCCAATAAGCCCCAAAATTTCCAATCCCTTGAGGACTTTTTGCTCTCAGCGGCTTGCAGAACGTGCATGCCGTCCATGTTCGACCGGTTTCCTGTTGACTGCACAAGAAATCCGCACAGTAAAGCCATCAGATCTGCAAAATGTCACAATTCGTGGTTTGCCATACGACTGGCAGGACAGTGGGGACGGAATTGCATCGCAAAGACAGTACATACGGAGTGGAGATTCCATCGCAGTAAAACCCAACGCAGGGAACGCCAGTGGTCATGTCATGGCCTCTGAGCTACTGTCAAGTAGTCAAACCAGTTGCCCATCAGCAGCAGTGTGGAGCTTGGCAACAGTACCAGCCATCGTCGCCCGCGCGAGGAGCCATCATTCACTTGCCGGAGGTACACGACTTGAGTAGCGGACAGTTTAAACATGGCGCCGAATGTGAAACGCAACGTTATACCATATTCTTAGCTAAACTTGCATGCAAGGCGTTTGGCAGAGCTTAAATCATGTAACACACCTATGGTATCGGAAAACATCTGTAATAAAGCAATCACAGGCCACGGGTCTCGATAGGATGGGCACGTTTCTTTTGGTTCAACAAAGTCTCGATGAGTAATGTTCATGGTTGCATGCAAGGAAATGGGCAGGGACATGCGGTCTCTACAGTTCTTAAGAAAGTACCTGGATGGTGCAGTATCTGAATTGTGCAATATTTAGAAAGAAAAAAAGGGGAGTTGAGATGGAGGTTGTGGTTGCAGGGAATTCTGCCGAACCTCTTCAAAGAGTACAGGTGACAGTGACCATGAGGGACGGGAGGCAGTTGACATACACCCCAGGACGGCGGGACGCTCTACAACGTGTACTGCTTGGAGGCGCCATTTTGGGGCAGGACAACTTGCGTTGGATGTGGGACCCGTCCAGTGCCTCTGCAGGCCTGCTCCAGTTTCCAACAGCACGTCTCAATAATTCTTACTTTCTGGTACAGTCTTCCTCACAATGGGGCCCCTGAAACATTGTGATCCTAGGCACTTTCTTAAAATCTAGTCAAGTATTGATTTTAAAATTGATTGTGCTCATCACGACTTGTTACCGTGAGTTCAGCATTCTTGCACGTGCCCATTATTAGGCGTGATGGCTTGTAGTGCTTGAAATTCATGGAAGACTTAGGCATGGGCAGGACGGCTCTATGCCACTAACCCTCCCGTTCTAATGTTGTTTCAGCCGAATGTGTTGCCCCCGCCCCCCAGTTGTGCGCACACAGGGCACACCTGCCTCTGCAGCTGCATGCAGGTGTGTGTGTGTGTGTGTGTGTGTGTGTGTGTGTGTGTGTGTGGCGCGCGCGCGCGCTCGCGCGCCCGCGCGTGCGCGCGCGCGCGCGGGTGTGCGTGCGTGCGTGCGGGCGGGTCTCTGCATGTGCCTCTTTCATTCGAAGGGGAAGAGGGGTACTTGTGGGAGCGTTCATGTGCATATGTGGATGCTGGATGTGCTATGGGTATGCCAGCGGGTGCGGTGTGCGGGCAAGGTTGGCGGGGAGGGGGAGCATGCATGTGCGAGCGGTCATGTGGAGGTGTGAATGCTATAGGGCTGCGGGAGTGTGTGGACAACAAGGGGGGGGGGCACGAGGGGGAGGCAGAGTTACAAGTAGGAGTGCGAAACAGATCAATTGGAGCAAGGGATTGACCAGGAATGGCTTGAAGAAATCAGCATCCGAGGCGGGAAGGTAGCGGTGTGGCTGTGCCAAAGTATTGACACCTCGTAGGTTTGGAAGTACAGTGCAAGTGTACTATCATAACTGTTTGTTGACTACCGGGATGATATGGCTGGGAGCCCCAATGAAGGGCTGCGTAGGAGTTCCGCCAAGAGAAGTCATAGGGGACAACTGCGTCAACTGCCAACGCCCCAGCACCTCAACGCCATGAATTCTCACTCGTCATGCCCTCTGGGCTGACCAGATGTGATTATTTCTACTTTCTTTCACCTCGAAGAGAATGATGAATGAACCTGATGGTGACAGCGTCCCAAGTGGTGGCTTCCAGCCTGAGAGACGGTGAAGAAATCTCTCCATTTGCGGGGAAGCTTCCAAACCTCGGTCACAGGGGGACAAGTGAATATCAATTTGCATTTTTAGGGTTTGAGGACGACCCCACTAAGGACCATTCCACAAAGGGCCACCCCAGTACGGGCCACCCCACTAAGGGCCACCCCCTATGGACCAACCCTCTAAGGGCCACCCCACTAAGGACCACCCCCATAGAACCACCTCGCTATGGACCACCCCCATAGAACCACCTCGCTATGGACCACACCCCTATGGACCACCCCACTAAGGGCCACCGCCCCTAGGACCATCCCTCTAAGGGCCACCCCATTAAGGGCCACCCTACTAAGCACCACTCACTAAGGATCACCCCACTAAACACCACCCCCTATGGGCCACCCCCCTAAGGGCCACCCGACTAGCGACAACCCCGCTAAGGGCCATCCCCACTAAGGACCAACCCCCCCCCCCCAACGTAAGGAGCAGACATTAAGACTTCTGATCTGTGTCAGCTTGTTCCCTGACTGAGGGAGCGACGTGGACTGGCAGGTGAGGGCCGGGGAGGGACAAAGTGAGGCAGACAAATACGTGCTGACTAACCCCGTGGCGAAGACGTCTATGGATAGTGGCCTCAGTAGCCGTGGGAAGCAACAGGTGCCCCCCCCCCCCTCTCTCTTCTCCCCTTTTCATCCCCATTCACCTTTTTGCAGCCGTCAAGTTTTGTATAAGGTTTCAAAGTTTGAAGTATGGAGATATGGTGGGGTCGCTGTCACACGCTTGCTAGCGCTGTAAGCCGGTCACACTGTGTACTCAAGGTTTGGGAATATAATGGCTCTCCATAAACATTGACGACACCCCCCTCCGCCTCCATCTTCCCCCCCCCCCCCCCCCCCCCTCCTCTCCCCCCCTCTCCTCTCTCTCTCTCTCTCTCTCTCTCTCTCTCTCTCTCCTCCTCTCTCTCTCTCTCTCCCTCTCCTCTCTCTCTCCTCTCTCTCCTCTCCTCTCTCTCCTCCTCCTCTCTCTCCCCCTCTCTCCTCTCTCTCCTCCCCCCCCCCCCCCAAACCCCCGCCCTCTTTCTCCCCTCTCTCCCGCCTCATTAATCTTTACTCATCCCGCCCCTCTTGGATCATCCATTCCCTCACACCGTTAAGTCATTCAGGCATACCCTAGGTCATTCATTTTATCCGTCTTCCATTCAATCACTCATGCATCCATCCATCCCTCCAACCCCCAACCATTGTTTCAGACCCCCACTCACGACCGAACCTTGATCCATTTTTACTTGTCATCCCTTCATCTTTGCCATGCATTTACATTTTCCACCCTCCACTTGCTCACCCACATCCATTCGTCTGTCCACATTTTTCCGGCTGCCTGTGCATCAAGCACCCTCGTCAACTCCATGTTAATTAATGCTTGTACGACTGTACCAGTGCCAGTGGCGGTATAACCCCTCGTCAAACCATTGTCAATTCTTGATCTTGCCATGGTCAAACCATTCCGTCTGCCTAAGGGCCTTGCTCAATCCTTGGTCAAACCGTGATCAAAAGCATGTTATCCGTCTAATGCTTTGCCCAATCCTTGGCCAACCCCTGATCAAAAGCATGTCGTCCGTCTAAAGCCTTGGTCAGGCCTTGGTCACACCGTGATCAAAGCATGTCGTCCGTCGAAAGCCTTGGTCAATTCTTGGTGAAACCCTCGTCAAAGCATTTCGTCCGACTAAAGCCTTGGTCAGGCCTTGGTAAAACCATGATCAAAGCATGTCGTCCGTCTAAAGCCTTGCTCAATCCTTGGTCAAACCCTGATCAAAAACATCTCGTCCGTCTACAGCCTTGGTCAATCCTTGGTCAGTTTTGGTTTAATCCGTGATCAAAAGCATGCCGTCCATCTAAAGCCTTGGTCAAAGCATGGTCAATCCGGGGTGAATGCTTGGTCTGGAGGTGAGCAGGTGGTGAGGGAGACGGCAGCGGCCTTGAAGGACTTGGGAGCCCTCTCGGGGAGCTGCTGGATGTGGCCCTCCATCACGCAGCGTTCCTATCAGACGGCCGAGATTCTGGCCTCCCTTTTCGCCCTGGGCCAGTCCCGCATAGTACCGGAGTACAGCTTCCTGGACCCCCGGTACGCTCAAGCCTCCTCCCCCCCGCCCGCCCCCCGGGGGGGGGCGGTGGGGGGCTCCTTTTGGTCCCAGTGGGGGTACCCGCGACTTTGGGGGCCACAATGCAGCTTGGGTGTGGCAAATCAGAGGCAAGGTGTGGGAGAAATCAGACGAAGTGTGGGACAACAAAGAGGCCAGGTGTGGGACAAACCAGAGGCGAGGTGTAGGACAGATAAGAGGGTTAGTGCAGGACAAGACAGAGTCCAGGTGTGGGACGAAACAGAGGCCAGGTGTGGGACAAAGCAGAGGCCAGGTGTGGGACGAATTCGAAGCGGAGAGTGGGACAAATCAGAGGCGAAGTGTGGGACAAAGCAGAGAGGGGAAGTGTGGGAAGACTCAGAGGTGAAATGAATGGGACAAATAAGAGGTGAAGTGAGTGGGACAGATCAGAGGCCAGGTGTTGGACAGATCATAGGTGTAGTGCAGACATATAAGCAAGAGCCGGATCGGCTCCCCGATCCGCTCCCCCCGGCACTACAAGAGGCAATGTGGGAACATCACCGGCAATGTGGGACAGATCACGGGCAAGGTGGGACAAATCATCGGCAATGTGGGACAAATCAGAGGCATTGCCTGTGATTTGTCCCACATTGCCTGTTATTGGTCCCACCTTGCTTGTGATTGGTCTCACATTGCCTGTGATCTCTCCCACATTGCCTGTGATCTGTCTCACATTGCTTTTCAAATACAGGCCATGTGGGACAAATCACATGCCAGATGTGTGATAAATGAGAGTTGAGATGTGTGACACATCATTGGCTAGGTGTGTGACCAATCAGAGCTTATGTGTGGGACACAAGAGAGCCTTGTGTGGAGCCCCCGGATCATTTAGGACAGATTCTATGTATCAACTGGTAGACCCGTAATGAAACTATTAATATTGATATAGTGTTGTAA
>KV908432.1:100000-105000 GCA_002005505.1 Botryococcus braunii
GAGGTCCGTCGTGTGCAGCTCAGCCTGGTTCCCTTTGACGATTCTCCTCGTCGAATCCCCTGCCCCCGGCCCCCTAACTGCACTTGATGTGGAACTGCACTTGATGTGGAGCTGCACTTGAAGTGGAGCTGCACTTGATGTGGAACTGCACTTGATGTGGAGCTGCACTTGATGTGGAACTGCACTTGATGTGGAACTGCACTTAACGTGGAACTGCACTTCATGTGGAAGTGTACTTGATGTGGAGCTGCACTTGATGTGGAGTTGTGCTTGACGTGGAGCTGTACTTGATGTGGAACTGTACTTGATGTGGAGCTGCACTTGCTGTGGAGCTGCACTTGAAGTGAAGCTGCACTTTGATGTGGAGCTGCACTTGATGTGGAACTGCACTTCATGTGGAAGTGTACTTGATGTGGAGCTGCACTTGATGTGGAGTTGTGCTTGACGTGGAGCTGTACTTGATGTGGAGCTGCACTTGATGTAGAGCTGCACTTGATGTGGAACTGCACTTCATGTGGAAGTGTACTTGATGTGGAGCTGCACTTGATGTGGAGTTGTGCTTGACGTGGAGCTGTACTTGATGTGGAGCTTTACTTGACGTGGAGCTGCACTTTGATGTGGAGCTGCACGTAATGTGTTCTCTCACTTGCCCCAGATGTTCCAGCATTCGCCTGCGTGGACGGACTTTCGGCATCCAATTTGCAAATGCTCGTGGCGATGCTTGATTCAATTGCTGTTGAGCGACCTTGAGAAGCTAGGAACCCAGTCGGGACGGTCCAGCTTTTTTGGGGGGGGGGGGGGGAAGGGGCGTGGTGAAAAGATCTCCTGTTGGTTTTGGAGTCAGGGGGTTGTGGACCATATGGCGAGATGTGCACTATGTGGTTGTTCCGGGTGCCTTTTCTGCTTGTTCACGGTACCCAGGGTTCCGTACCCTGGGTACCTGTTCATCATTGTAACCCATCCTGGTTGTGCACCATCTCGAAGGAATGCGCAGTAACAACCTGGTTGTTCAGGCTATAAAATGTTTGTCTGTTAGTCGATGGCTTTGAGTACCAGCGTGTTGAAAACATGTGCAGATCTGACCAGACCAGAATGGCGAGTCTGGCGTGGCTGCAACTGCAGGTTTGTATTCACATACATGCAGTTTTGTATATACATACTTGCAGGTTTGTATATACACTCATACAGGTTTGTATATTTATACATGCAGGTTTGTAAACACATGCATGCCGCTTTGTGTACACATGCTTGCAGCTGTTTATATTCATGCATGGAGGCTTGTATATTCATACATGCAGGCATGTATATTCATACATGTAGGTCTGTATATACATACATGCAGGTCTATGTGAACATATATAGACCTTCTCCCTCCCTCGCTCCCTACCTACCTATTAGTATGTGGTCATATACATTTAGTATTAAGAGTGAAGCTATCCTAACCGCACACCAGAAATCGTGCATGCAGGAACGCGGAATCTAGGGGCCGAAAACAGAAGGTGGTGTAGTCAAAAAACACAAGAGGGAGGGGAAGGGAGGGAGGGAAAGGGAGGGGAGGGGGAAGAGAGAGAGAGAGAGAGAGAGAGAGAGAGAGAGAGAGAGAGAGAGAGAGAGAGAGAGAGAGAGAGAGAGAGAGAGAGAGGAGAGAGAGAGAGAGAGAGAGAGAGAGAGGGGGGGGGGAGAGGGAGCGAGGGAGGGAGGGAGGGAGGGAGGGAGGGAGGGAGGGAGGGGGGGAGGAAGGGAGGGAGGGAGGGAAACATACACACAGACACAGACACAGGCACACACATACACACACACACACACACACACACACACACACACACACACACACACTCACACACACACTCACACACACACCCACACACCCGCAACACAGACACACACACACACACACACACAAACACACACACACACACACACATACACACACACACACACACACACACACACACACACACACACACACACACACACACACACACACACACACACACACACACACCCCCACATACCCGCAACACAGACATTTGTAACTCCAACTCGTATTCACAAACATGCCTTCATTATCATTACTCCGCCTCAATCATCATTAGTGCCCAATTGCGGCTCACGCCCCCTTCACGTGGCGCCAAAGGAGATGGCGCCAGCCAAATATTCAGGGGGAGGCAAATTTTGGCGACTGGGTGGGTGGTTATTTGCAACAGTAGTTGAAACAAGGTACAATGACCACATAGTATGACTTGTACTATGTAGCACTCTACATGTACGGTATAATTTACATTGTAGTTGTCCCGGTGCCGGACTAGTCCTTTCTCAAGTGAACATCTAGTGCAGCTGCTACGACACGTGTCGTAATGTCGGTGCACCGGACAAATGTCGGTGCACCAGACTAGAAATCGATGATGCCTGCGGGGCTCTACTAGTTTGAAGAGGAACGGTAGACGTTGCAACATGATGTATTCCAAGTGTTCTTCGTCCTGACTCCCTTTTGCGTGCCCAAAACAATTTAATTCTTCTTCTATGGACGTGCATGAATGGTATATGACACGCATATATCAGCTGATTGAAACGGCTCGGTGCGTTGAGCTGCGCTGCACGAGCGGTACCTAGATTGGTGAGACCCGAACACCCAAAAGATAGAAGGATAGAGAGTAACATTCAGTCAGAAGAATATGGTTTAGATGTCTTGAGGTAGGTTGTGGCGATGGCATTTGAGCATTGTTGAAATGCTGCGTTCCGATGCATTGCGACACCGACAAGGTCAGGTCATGGTGATGTGGCACAATGAAGTGACAAAAGGCATTGAATATGTAAAAACTATTTGTATACGTCACACAATGTGTCACTTGCATGCATATATGTATACGTAACCGTGAGAACACAGTTTGGAGCCGTGCCTAGACTCTGCGCGCACAACATCGTCGTTTTGTGCAGCTCTGATGAGTGTGTTGGCTATGCTTGAGATATGAATCACATAAGTTCGTCCATCAGCCATCACAAGCTGATAAACGCTTAGGACTCACGATATGTTGTTTAATAGGTTTCTGGGACTCGAGTAGGAAGCATCATCCAAAATGCTGCTTGCCGTCTGACAATGAGACCATTTTCGGGTGTTACACAACTTGTGTCAGCAATTGGAAGTGATACTCTTGATTCGATCATGTTTGAAGGTCCCCAAGGCATGTGTCTGTGGAAACTGAAAATGGGGCTGTGTGTTTGTATCAGTATCACCATCACTCTGTATTTTGGATGTTTCTGAGCGGGCCTGGAGGATGCAAAACCGTGAATGCATGCGGTATGCAGGAGGAGCCTCAAAAAAAAAAAAAAAAAAAAAAAAAAAAAAAAAAAAAAAAAAAAAAAAAAAAAAAAAAAAAACAAAAAACACTCTAGAGTGTCAGCAGGCCTAGTGTATACACATATATACATACATGTATATGTGTGTGTGTGTATATATATATATATATATATATATATATATATATATATATATATATATATATATATATATATATATATATATATATATATATATATATATATATATATATATATATATATATATATATATATATATATATATATATATATATCCATATATATATATACATATATATACACTTTATATATATATAATATATATATATATATATATATATATATATATATATATATATATATATACAGTGTATATACATGTATATACATGTATATACATACAGTGTTAGCAGGGCCAGTGTATACATATAGGCATACAATGTTAGCAGGGCCAAGCTATACATACAGTGTTAGCAGGCCTGCTAACCTTGTGGCCAGTATATACACATATTACATGTAAGGAGACAAGCAAGAGGTGCCATAGTGTGCCAGACCAACCTGCAATAAGGGAACCCTGGCAACAGCCGGCAGTGGCGCCACGTGAATTCGGGAACCCAGAAAGTTGTTTCTGCAACTGTTCAGATATATGTTGTCCAGGTATAACCATTTAGGGGTCAGCAAGAGTAAAAAAAGACCCAATTCAGATGAAGAGGAGGGAGAACATGCTACAAGTTCCACTCCCGCAACCACACCTGGCTAGAAAGCATTCAAAACCCAGATGGGAATGATGGAGGGTTTTTCCAATTTTTTCCCATTTTATAGATGTGAATGATAGAGTGGGTCCAATCCTGCAGGTAACACACCCAAGACCGCACCTGCTTACAATGAACATAGCATACATGACACACGACAATTGCTACACACCCTGACAACGCATGCTAAAACACATCATGGGCCGCCTCGTCAAGCTCCTCACACAATATATGTCCCCAAGGGAAGGCCCACCTGGCGGCTGCTGGCTTAAATTAGTACTGCAGGATGACGGTGGTCTGGTTACCCAGGTACCAGGCCTAGTACTGCAGTGCTAGCAGGGCCTCCATCATTTATTTTCCTCTGCTGCATAAGAGAAATCAGCTGGCAGCCTCTCAGGCTAAGCTGCAAGGGGACGCTGGTAAGCTCACCTGGCATGTGTGTCACAGTGCAGGCAGTGGATTACACTCTTCATTTGGAGTTTGCGGAATTTTCGACATAGCTTGAGATCTTGAACTTCTTGAGATATCTTGAGCTTCTTGAGATATCTCGAGATATCTTGAGCTTCTTGAGATATTTTGAGATATCTTGAGAGTATGGCGCGGCGGCCACCCCGGGGAACACCTCGCTTGTAGCAGTGCCCGAGAGTCCTGCCCAACTTGCTTGAAATTGAGCAGTATTGCCATCGCCGACATCATCTTCAAAGGAAGCGAAAAAGAGGTAGCATGGTAGCGTGGCCCTGCTGGCTGGCTTTGCTTCTTTCAGGGGCCTACTTGGGCGTGGCGGCAGTGGGCCTCTCAGCCGAAAGGCCCGGCCCGGCTCCTGCGGGCAGCTGGTCCAGTGACAGCGAGCTGCCGCTGGGGCCCCCCTGGGCCGCCCGCCTGGGGTGGAACCGCTCCCTGCCCATGTGTGGGGGGGGGGGGGGGGAGGGG
>KV908432.1:107500-135000 GCA_002005505.1 Botryococcus braunii
GTCAGACGTCCGCACCGATGTGCTCCTTGCTGAGGTTGGCGTTTGGCCCCTTCATCATATCTGGTTCAAGCGTGTGGTCACCTTTTGAAACTCTCTGGTGGATCTCCCACCCGACCACGTGTATGCACGTATTCATAGGGTTTCATGCTACTTTCGCGTTACGACTCTTTCTCCGTCCTGGGCGGGTTCTTTTATGGCTGCCCTTCGCCGCTTAGGGTACCCCTATGCGGCTGATGGTCAGCGCCCGCAGCCCGTTGATATGGATACCTTCTTAGCTCTCATTAGGCAGGCCTCTCTTCATGTCTCCCCCCGGTTAGCCCCTACTGATCCCCAGCTATGTACTTCTGTGCGGTGGTTTGCGCCCCCTACTAAGGCTCAGAGCTCCCGCCTCTTTTATCTGTCTCTTGATGTTGCCAAGGTCCGGCTCTTTCTCAGGTTTCGTCTTGGTGTTCATGGCCTTCCCATTGACATGGGCCGCAGACACCGGCTTCCGCGCCTTCAGCGCCTGTGTGATATGTGTGACTCCTCTGTGGGTGATGAACACCATTTTGTCTTTCACTGTCCCGCTCTTATTGCGGTGCGGGACCGTTACCCCTACTTGTTTGTTGGTCCTTCTAGATCTCTTCGGCAATTCATTTGGCACGCTGACTTGCGTGCGGTTGTCTCCTTTATCTCGGATGGGTTCCAGGCTGAAGCTGATTTACGCCGGCTACGGTGACTTGGCCCCAGCCACGTCTGTGGCTGCCCCTCCTTATCCCCCCTTCCTTCCCCTTTTCGTTTGCTCCGTTATGTTTTCAATCTTCGTTTGGCCACCTCTTGTGGTCCGTTCTTCCTAGTTTCGGCTTGCGTGTGTGTGTGTGTGTGTGTGTGTGTGTGTGTGTGTGTGTGTGTGTGTGTGTGTGTTGTGGACATCTCATCATGCCCCAGTGGCTGGCCAAATATAACTTCTCTTCGTTACAAGAGTGGAGTAAAAAAGACCAGCCCAATGTTCAGGGACCCAAACCCCAATGTTTCAAGCTATGAGTCACACCCGGCGAGCGGCCAGCTGGCGACCCACAGCCGCCGCAATGATGAAACTGACCCGACGAATGACAAAATATCCCTCCACATCTTCTTCAGCAATGATGGCTTGGTTCAAAAGCCCCTGGAGCCTCTGCAACAAGGCCAGCGCATCAGCATGCAACCCTCCAAATGTTACAAAACTTCTCTTCTTTGTTTGTCCCAAAAAAAACGGGGTCAAAGCTATAAGCTCCCGTCTATGGCGTAGCAGGTCGCTATGGCGGCCCCACCCGGCATCAAGTGCTGGAAGTTCGTCTTGGGCTTCCGAATTGTATCGATATCACATGCCACTCTTTGGGATATCAGCAGAACGTTGTGAGGTACAAGTGGGAACTCCCGCGATTCGGTTTTTGTGGATTTTTAGCGCAAATTTGTTGCTTTCGAGCCGGGACAGCTCCCGAGTCTAGCAGATTTCGGGCTGAAATGTGATCTCGCGGGAGTTCCCAGTACAAGGGGTAGGACATTCGCACGTCACGCGTGCCAGCCTGGCACTGCCAGGCCACTTTCCGATCGACACCTCCTCCCGATTCGGGAGGAGGTGCAAACTCAACCGCATCGTCCAATGGGCATCCATCCGGACACGCGTCGATGGTACAGCAACCGGGCACAGTAACACTGGAAAACCGTCTAAAATCTCAAGTAGTCGAGCCACACAAGATTCCTTTTAACCCCCCCCCCCCCCCATCTTCCAACTTTCCTAGGATTCTGGCATCCCCTGCAATATTTTTCATGCCTGATTATGTTGCTGGAAGAAATGTTCACGAACATTGTACAATCGATATCGACTCCTTGCGAGAAAACTTGAGCCTCTTGGTGCCAGTCAACCAGGTGTAATGATCAGAAAACAACCAAGCGTAATAATTAGTTTATAACTTTCTACATTAGTTTAACCTTAGTATGTTGGGGGTCATTTAGTTTAACCTATATGATTTTATCTAGTTCTCATGATAGCATCGATGCCTCCCCTGCATGCAGTATATGTAAAAGCCGTAAGTAAATGCGAAATTGCAGAAATGCAGAGATGCATGTCGCCTGAATGCAGAAGGAAGGAAGGAAGGAAATATTACATCCAGGACTAGCCATTATGGCTGAAGGGATGACGATGAACTGTCTAATATCTAGATCCACCACTAGAGATGCATGTCGTAAATCTTGAAGACCATCAAATTGCATTTATGTTTGATTAATAATGGGTCTTCATGATGTCAACTAGTGTTGACAGAAAGAACCTGAAATTTTGGGGACAGCTAAGGATTTCAGCCCTCCCCAATGTCCCATGTGTAGTAAACATGGGCCCCTCATAAGGAGTCTGCTCGACTTATAGGAAAAGTGAATAATATCAGTCTCTTCAGGATAAATGGCATCATCGTTATATACTTTTGCAGAATTTTGATTAGGTGTTATTCCCTGTACACCACACTCTTATCTGAGTTGGTGATAAATGTGCTCCCAGAAAAGCTTCAGGCGTTGTAAGAGTATACTACGTAGTGCAATTAGAGGGTTATGAGAATGAGACGGAGACATTACATTAAGCTGCACGGAATCCCTTACATTCTGTATCCTTGTTGCGCCAACTAGGGACACGTCCCTTGAGCTACGCTACTACCAGGCACACTTGCCGTACTGCACTTTCCCCGAGACCTTATCCAGAAGGACCATGATTACACGGATCCGACCCGAGCACTTAGCCGATTCGAACCCGATCCTAGTCACTGTTACAGGCGTGAACAAAGGCACGGCAAAGCAGAATGCACAGGAGTTCGATTAGGGAATTCAGAACTAGTTACAATAACAACTAACTAATGATGTTGCAATCACCTGTACACCACACTCTTATCTGAGTTGGTGATGAACTGTGCTCCCAGAAAAGCTTCAGGCGTGAACAAAGGCACGGCAAAGCAGATGGCACAGGAGTTCGATTAGGGCATTCAGAACTACCTGGCCTTTTAGAGCACTTCCCTATTTATACTGACAATGGAGACTACATATTAATTAGCCTCCTGACAGGTTTGCAACTCCAGATCTTGAAAGCGTACGGGCACGATCAAGTTTGCATGCCTTCAGTACTATGCGCTGGAATTTCAATGTACCTAATGATTCGACCTAGTCGTCGATGAACAGTGTACGGTTCTCGGCCGATGATAGTCTCGAATCTAAGTGACTCGAAAACTTTAACTCACAACCGATACAAATCACGGATCAAGTCCCAGGGTCAGCCGAACAGGATTCCACAACCGAGGAGATCCGGGCTGAGTATTCCCCACTGGAATTTAGGCAGAAAACAGGCCGATTTTGTACCATGGCCCCTATAAACCACTATGAGTGTCAATAGTCATTGAAGTACCATACCGTACAAGTATACCTCAGTGCAGTACAACTGTACCTTATTGTTTATATGCATTATAAGTATTATAAAGACCTCTATTGCTAAGATGAGGCTCACAAACATGCTATTATGAATTGACTCAACATGTCACTCAAGTATCTAAGGTATACATGTTAGTGTCCAATTTTCCAACAGTCTCAGGCTCCTGATGCCCACTCGATTAGCTCGAAGGTCGATCTCGTGTTCGAATTGAGGTACCGGATCCAATGTCGAAGCTCTCGGGAGCATCGGTACCAAGTCCCTTGGGTGTTTACGATCTGGTCTTTTTGCGTACGATCTGAGGCATAGCTTCAGCGTAGCATGTGTAGAGATTATGTTGCTTAGCTTCATATCAGTAGCAATGCCCTAGAGTATCTAAGGAGTGTTGTGAAATAATATGGGAACCCTAGGGTTTGAGGTTCCCCGTAGCGTGTGCCTTCGTGTGTGAAGTGACTGATGGACAATCAATAGTCACTTTGCAGTCGTTCGTAGACATGTGGAACTCATGGTGTAGTTTGGAAGGTACACTTGGCATGTGACTAGCTCCCTGTCTTATGCTTGGTTCTTGCCATATGGCAATCTCAAGGTAATGTCTACTAATGAGGTTGCCTGCCGTTGAGGATTAGTCGAGAAGTCATGACCTCAAGTTTACTATCATCCTCTTGTGTGCCTTGGAAGTTCAAGTGATGTACTTATGAAGGGCAATTAGTTCACTTGCTGAGAGTAATTGCTAGGTCTGACCTTTGTACCCAGGAATCACTAGGGTACCCGTAAAGGTCATAGGAGTTCCTTTTAAGTTAAGAAACGTGCTGAGGATTTGACCTCCTTGAAGCGCGTGTGAGTGGCAGTTCCGTAGGGACCCGGATTAATGTCTCGTCCGAGTCAGTCTAGCTGGTAGGCTCCGAGGCCTAGAACTTATGAATTCTAGCCTTGTCCACCTACCGAATAGTTTCCTTTGGACTTGCGTCATATGGGACGGCTTGGCATTCTAACATCAGTCTTGATGGTGGATAGCCTCGACTCCTTGTCCCTTGTGCGCATGATGCGACAAGACTCGTACCACACGTCCTTACGCTTTCTGTGATATACATGGTTATGGCACAGGTGGCCTTGTTAGATGGTGTTCCTGACAAGTGTCTCGAATTAACTCCTGCTTTGAAGTCGTCCAAGTGGAGTCGTCCATCAGGAGCGTGGTTGCAGCAGTGTCTTACGTTTCGACAAAGGGTTGGATGGTGTTCCCAACCTAATTTAATGTTTTGCATTCTGAAGTAATTGCGGTCTAATGTTATCGCTTCCTTGGATTTGAACTACAAGGAGCCGTGGTTGGAGGGATTGTTAGACCTTGGAAGTTCCATTTGTGTAGCATTCCTCGGGTACATGCTCAGTAGGGTCCTTGGCATTGCCCTATGAGTTGCCTAGCTGACCTAGATCCGCAGTACAACCTCGCTCAGATAGTTCGCTCGGTTGCCACTACGACGCGTACGTGGTCGTACACTTACAATTAGACTCACCCTGGGTTGAAGTGTGGAGACTCGGATCATTCATATAACATCGTTTGCACGGACTCGTGATTGTCTCATTCTAAGCCTCTTCCGCTTTGCTGTGTCGCTACAGTGATATCGGCGACAAATGTTGTCTCCTTTGTCATTGTTTTGTGGTGAGCACTTTCTTAGTTCCTTGCTTTCACGATGTCCGACCGTGGGCATGGCCATTCGGTGTCGAGGGTTCGCAGGCGTAGCAGGTGTAGTCGTAGTTCTGCCAGGACCGATCCTGATGAATTTCAGGATTTAGACCTTGATAGGATTGATCCTGAACGTATGCTTAGACATCTTGTTTCTATCGGTGCACTACCGACCCGAACGCGCCGACCGGACCGGATCTGGTGTTTCTGAGGTCCAACCTTCAGAAATATCTTCACAGGCAACATTAGCAGGGCTGGAAGCCTTGATCCAGACGTTCTGTCAATCCTGCTGTTTCTGAATGGGTTGACGGGTTGCAGACTGCTTTAAAGAGTGCCACATCTAACTTAGCCTCTGCACAGCAACGGCAGAAGACTTATGCAGATCAACGTAGACGAGACCACCCTTTCCAAGTGGGTGATCAGGTGCTGCTGGCAGCCAGGAAGAACCAGCTGGCACCTGGGCTATCGTCCAAGTTCTCAGCTAAGTATTTCGGGCCTCTTAAGATTGTTGCAGCAGTTTGTAGTAGAGCATTTAAGCTAGACTTGCCTGAGACAGTTAACATCCATCCTGTGTTTGATGTTTCTCAGCTTAAGCCACATGTCTCTTCATCTTCTCCTGTGGCAGCTACTACACTTCCTCCTTTGTATGCAGATAAGCGTGGTGGCGTTTATGAAGTGGAGACCATTCTTGCCAAGAAGCGTGCTGGAAAAGTCATGGAATATCTGGTCAAATGGACTGGCTACGATCAGTCAGAGAATACCTGGGAGCCTTCAGCCCATGTCCATCACCTGACAGATGAAGTGGCAGCAGCCCTAGTTATTTCTTAAGTCCAACTTGCGGGCAGTCCCTTTTCCTCAGCCACTTGCGGCTGTCCCCATTTGAGGCATTTCTAGCCATTTGCGGCTTATGGCGGTCTCCTTCAACGTCATCCACCTTATCATCAGGGAGGGAGGGAGGGCGGAAGGAGCTGGGAGGGAGAGGGTTGTGAATTGAGCTTGTATGCATGTCTCTTGCTTACCATGGTTTGCATGGGTTATGTTTCCTTACATTGCTCTCAGTTTAGCAAAGGGGAGCCTTTGGAAGCACCTTGTTGAAGAAGTCAGCAATGTTTTCTGCAGTAGCCATATACCTTGGCTCTATTGCCTCATTCTCCACCTCATCTCTAACCCTCTGGTACCTTACAGCAATGTGTTTAGTCCTGGAAGATATAGGAATCCCCTTTACATTAGCAAGGGCAAATGTTTTATCACTGTAAATGACAACACTCCCAGGATTTTCACCAAGGTCATTTATTAACTTGGTAAACCACTGTGCTTCCTGTACTCCTGTACACATAGATATAAATTCAGCTTCAACAGTTGACAAAGCAACAAGAGGTTGAAGCTTACTGCCCCATGACACTGCAGCTGACCCAGACATAAAAACAAAGCCAGAAGTGGACTTTCCCCCATCCAAATCCCCAGCATAGTGTGAGTCAACATAAGCCATAATGCCTTTGTTTCCCTTCTCCCACACCAGCCCAATACCCTTAGTACCAGCAAGATATTCCAGGACATTCATGCCAGCACCCAAATGAGTATTTGTTGGATCATTAGCAAAGCGTGCGAGAAGGCCAGCTGCAAACGATAAGTCAGGCCTCACAGTATTGGCTATATACAAAATACCACCCACCAGTTCCCTGTACATGTTATCTTTAGCTAAGGGATCCCCAGCATCCTTCTGCAACTTCCAGGAGGTGTCCAGGGGTGTGGCCTTTGGTTTGCAGCCTGCCATATCAAAGCTCTCAAGAATATCAGTAACCAATTTCTCATTTGAAAGCTTCACAGATTTGAGACTACCATCACACACACACACACACACACACACACACACACACTCTCTCTCTCAAACGTAATTTGCATGCCTAAGAAGTGTCTGGCCTCCCCTAAATCCTTCACAGCAGACTTACTAGCCAAGAGAGACTTCACTTCCTCTATGCATTTAAGATCCTGTGACGTGACAACCATGTCATCTACATACAATAACAGGTACACAGTCTCACCATCCACCTTCTGCAATATGAATAAGGATGGGTCAGCATCTGAAACAGTGAAACCAGCAGATTTTAGAAAACTACGGATTGTCGCATACCAAGCTCTGGGGGCCTGCTTAAGCCCATACAAAGCTTTATGCAACATGCACACAGTGTTTGGGTCCCCCACATGGAAGCCCTCAGGTCGCTGAATGAAGACCTTCCCTTCCAAGTTCCCATGAAGAAATGCAGTACTCACATCCATTTGATGGACCTGCATATTCCTGTCCACAGCCTTGGACAGTATGTACCTCAAAGTTGTATGTTTAGAAACTAGTGCATAAACCTCAGTGTAGTCAACACCATAAATTTGCCTGAAACCTCATGCTACCAACCTTGCCTTAAATCTCTCTACTTCCCCAATTTCAGACAACTTGACTTTGTAAACCCATTTCACTGGTAGAGCCTTTTTCCTTTTGCTTATCATCTACCACCACATAAGACCAGGTACCAAGTGCCTTAAGTGAGTTCATTTCATCTTGCATGGCACTGACCCACTTATCTGACTCGGGTGAATTAATTGCGTCTACACATGTTGTTGGCTCTATAATTAATGTGTCTTTCTGAACTTGTACATACCCACAGAAAATTGCGGTTTGATTCACTTCAGAAGGGAGTACTGTATTCCTCTTCCTATCAGGATATTTGCCACCAAAGAGACCAGCAGGAGTGTGGGGACCACCAGCACCTTGAAAGTCAAACTCTACTGGTTCCTATTGGGATTCTGGGATAACTTCACCTACACTGTCAACGGTGATCACTTGTGGAACATCCAAAACTAGACGCGGATGCAGGCCACTTGTGGAACAGGGGTCAGGCTCTGCAAAATCCTGCCTCCCCGCGGGCCCTTTTACCCCACTGTTAGTCCCATGCTGATCAGGCTCCTTGTGAGTCTGATCAATCCCCACAGCTCTTGCCATATCTAATTTTAATTGATCAAACCTGGCAACTCTATCGTCACTGCCCAAAGGGGCCAAAGGAACAGCAGACAAATCTTCAGCAATTTCATGCACATCCCCTTCATTGACAATGACTTCAGAATCTGCCGGAACATCTTCTTCATCTTCAATCATGTCAACTAAGTCAGGAATGTCACAAACATCACCATCTGCAAGCTTCTCATCAAACCTCACATATTCTCTGGACTAGACAGTTACCTTAGAATCAATAAGGACACGATAATTCTTGCTGAAACCATCATAGCTCAAGAAAATACCCTCTGTACTGACAGGGCTGAACTTCCCATCACGCTTGGACTTATCAATCATGACATAACACTTGCTGCCCCCGATTCTCACGAGTGGCTCCGTGACGATCAGGTTCCTGCGGGGATGGCATATTATTGCCCACGCCGCATAGCGCAAGGGTATGTCTTCACTCGGGACACCCTCAAGGCAATGATCACCGAGGTTCTCTCGCACTGTTTATTCCAGGTAGGGGATGCGCATGTACATAGACCGCATGCGGTCTATGTACAACAAGCGGGGGTTCCAATGGGGGCATCATCTTCCCCGGACCTAGTCAATTTATATGCTTTCTTTTACGAGTTCAGCTTCTTGACACGGGCCACTACCATGTACAGTGGAATGGGGGTACACCCTCCATGGGTCGACGAAGCTACATTGTCACTGGCTTTTTTACGTTTCTTTCGTCGGTTCTTAGATGATATAATCCTCATCACTATTTATTCGGACAAATAATTGATATCCAGCCTTTTCAGTACGGGGGACTTGGTACAAGCGGTCCCAGGGATATACCCCATGTGCTTGGCTATTCAAGACACCTCCTTATCAGACCAAAGTAATGGCCACTTCATGGATTTGGATATCCAGTGGCATTACCCCACCAGGAACTTTATTACGGGGGTCTTTGATAAGCGCAACAGTCCTGAATGCAGTCCCATATCCCATATACACACGGTCCCCAGTGCACATTCGTGCCTGGCTGACACATGTAAGTTAGGCGTCATCTTTTCTCAGCTGTGGCGGTTTAGAAACATTTGCACTACAGCCGACGGCTGGCTTACGGCGGCCGTGGACTTCTACCATCGGTTTAGACAGGCAGGATACCCGGTTACCGTTATCTTATGAAGACTTTATAAGGTGCTCTATAGGATCGCCCCCTTTTTAGGACACAAACCACAAGTACTCCGAAAAACGTTCGAAGCCCGCTTTGGTGGTGCACTTGCACCTTGAACGCCCTATATAGGTAACTCCCTCCCGGCATGTGCGTCTTTCTCATATAATCCGCCGACTCCCGTCCACAAAAATTTTCTTTCCTTTCCTTTCCTTTCCCTTCCCACGTGCCTACATACGCCCCGTACCCTAGGCAGCTAATAATCAACATTCGCCCCGCCCTTTACTCCCTTCGGCACGTGCACGGATCAGCTCGCCAGCCCCACCCTACTTCCCCTGCTCGCGGCTCGTGGACCTCCCAGTCCACGCAGACCGCTGACCAGGAGCTCTGTCTGGTGCAGGTGTGGACCCCTTCAACACTATGTCGCTCGTGTTGGTTAACGTACCGAGGAAACCTGTCTTTCCTGCCTGCCCCGGATGTTGGCGTTGGTCAACCTGTCTACCGAAGCCACATGTGTACAGTTCACCTCTGAATAGCGCGCCTTTCCATATTATTTGTCATGCTATTCAGTTCCTTGCTATCGTATGCAGCATGTATGTTCTCTCCGGTTACGGAGAACAAGATTGGGAGTCATATGGGTACTTTAGGGTTTGCCATGGGGAGGATCTGCCACTACACAGTCAACCAAACGAAACTCTGTCCCCAATATTTGCGGTGCATATGTATTTCCTGTTTACTCTGTTTTGACCCTGTCGGACATAAGGGTTGTTGTGGTTCATACATATTGCCAAAAGCAAGTTTGACTGACACTTAAATTCGCATGAATGCATAAAGAGGGTATTGCCAAGACACAAAAACACGCTATTGACTTGCATCCATGTACATGGGACTCTGGTTCAGATACTGATCACATCTGCAATCAGAATTCCCACCCAAACCTATAGACATAGGTACGATGTAGACCCCATAGGCATGTTAGAATAAGAGTTCTCACTAGTTTAACAGTGTACGCAATAATATACTAGTGTAAGCATTCCCCTGTTTGGGAATACCACCTTCACTTCTGTACCACGTCCCTGTTTACGTGTACATCCACAGGTTGCTGGGGATGCTGTGGATCCATCCGGATGACAGGGTCGCCCAACACAAACCAGGAACTATTTGTATGCACATTGGTATGTCTGTGCTTTTCTTCAAGGGCTTGGTTATGCTGGGTGGAGGCCAAGGAACTTCGTGTATGTTTGGGGGCCACGGGGAGTATTGGTGGTGCTTACATAATCTCGTCTCCGCGTGTGCATGACCCGGGTCATGCACACATTTAACTTTTTAACCTGCCCCCTCTGGGGTGCAGGTTTTCCGGTGTCGGGGGCCGACAGCCTTGGATGCCCGCTGGGGAGGCTTATAATGGGGACGCGCGGGTAACGCCATGCACGCGCCAGAGATCCGAGGCAGGCGTATAATTATGCCAAAAATTCTGTTGGCAACTGCCTTCGAAATAAACAGGGTTCAGCTCCGCGGAGATGCGGTGTAGCTCCGAGGTCCGGAAGCTGTCCGTAAGCCCTCTAAATCGCAAATCCATTTCTTAGATGGGAAATCTAGCCCGGAGAGATGGGATTTCGCGGCGTGGCAGCCTGAGCGGAGGCTTTTGTACAGCCTTTGTACAGCGCTGTATTGCGGTGTACTGCAGGTAACGCTGCGCCGTGGAAACGGCGCAGAGTCCGTGTGCTCTGTTGCTGCGAGAGCCCCACTTACGTGCACGCCGAAACACCATCGACACGGACTTCCAAAGTCAAGCAAACGTAATGAGGCTCAGCTATTTATGATGTTTTAATATTTCATGGTCTTCTGAAAAGTTTTGAGGGCTGCGAGGGGTGATTTACGGGGATACGATGGAAACTGTTTTCCACGACGAGCGACGAACATCGATGTGCCCACTTCAAGGATTCTGACTTCGGCCATCAAGAGTAAAGTATTAATAACAAATCTTGAGGCATTGTATCTGGTATTTGTAAAGTAAGTGAGCGGGATCGCGTTTTTCGGGTCCGCCATCCGGGGAGCACGGACATCGATGTACACAAATACAATTTTCCAGAGCTTGCCCGGCCACGCCAACACTGTTTTTAACATTAAAATGAATCGACAGTCTTAATTGTTCAGTAAGCTTACCGAAAACGTTTTCCGGTTCCGCCATCCGCGGCATCTGCCTACGACTTTTACCGTATGTTTCTAGTGCTGCCTTTAACTGTGCATATGTCTGGATCATAACTCATCATTTCAAGATGGCAGAACCAGATGTGCTGCATGATGTTTTTCTCCCCCTGCACATCTCACATACCTTGCTCGCATCCCAACCTAATTGCGCCTGCCAGCCTTTTCCGCCTTCTATTGCGCCTGCCTTTTGCCGGAATTGGGGGCAGGTTCCGCCGCTCCGCCCAAGGGGATGGCCTTATGTTTTCTGAATACATCATGCATAATGCCACCGTGCCACACGTCGTGCTTGCCATCACTCGCAATTTAGAGTGAAGCTTATCCTATAATTTGTGAGTGCGGTTCACGTGTGCGGGTTTCGTACTTCGTGTGTCGTTAGTAACAACTTGTTACTAACGATTGACTTCGGTGGCCAGAGCTCGCCTTCGGACCCATGTGAGTTCTGCTTAACTTCAGACAAAAAATCAGCTGCGTCGTTAGCTGCTCGCGGACTAGTGCTCCTCCACCGGTTTAGAGCCTGATTTAAGGTACGTTTATTGCCGACCCACTTGCAGACCGGGTTAGAGAACAGCCTTCGGATCGGCTCTGCGATAACCTGGCCCGCTTTCCTACAAGGATATCTGCAGGCTTACCTAGAACTGAACCTACGAGATTGAGATAAGAAAAGAAAAGGAAAGGAAAGGAGATAAGGACATGTTGACGGTTGCAGGAGAGGTCCTTGTGCACTTGTCGACTTAAAACGTCCTGAGGAAAGTGCGCACCGATGGGATGCTTCACGTTTTCCAAAAAAGTGGAACGTGATAGCCCGAACATAGATCGAGAAACCCCTTGGGGGAGTCTGCCTCTGCCTGGGCAGTCAAGCCTGCCTGGTCCGCAGACGAGCTCTGGAACGAGACGGGTTGACAAGCCAAGGCGGTCTAAGGACCTTGACTTCCACTTCACTCATGCTAGTGCCTTTGATGTTGTGAAGCAAAAGGCGGCAGACGCTTTGGATTATGCGATCAAGGCGCGGAATCACTCACTAGGGCTACAAGATCCGTCGGTGACCATCGAGAGCTTTGCAGGTGAAGATATCTATCAACGGGCCACTGGTGGCATGTCAAAAGTGAACTGTTGCCATGAGCAGGAGGCAAGAACGGAAACTTGAAGTCCTATTGTGAGATCGAACCAGCCCCTGGGGGGGGGGGGGGGGTGCTGTTCGACAAAACTTATCAGGTCCCATCGCGCTTGCATGATTTCTTGATTGCACATTGCCGATGAGTCACGTCGAGTTCTGAACGTATCCACTTGGATTACTTATTGTCCCTGTATGAACATGTGCTCGCACACCCGGCATAGCGAGTGATTCCTGCTGCAGAAACAAACAGCAGCTGCTGAGGGCGTTCCCTATTGATAAGAGCCACCAAGTGCTTCAAGTGTGACTTTTAATATCTGTTTCGCCGTGGCCAGAATAATGCTTGTGGCTCACAGGTCGAAACGGCGAAGTGGTCGATGTTCGGTGGAAATCGGATATAGCAGAGATCGTCCTGGCGTTTCATGTACGAATCCTACTTAATATCCATGGGTCAGCCTTCTTGCCATCAAGGCAAACGTATATTAACATCACGCCCTGATGGCTTTTTCAAGGCCACCGCAGATAGTACTAAAACATCATTGCCTCGACCACGCCGTGTCATGCATTTGCAAATTTTTAGCACTGCAAGTGTGCACGCGCGAATGTGAAAATTCACACCAGGAAGCCCTATACCAAGCATGTGCAATGAGATCATCAGTATTCATTGCCGTCACCATCAATAAGAACACTAATTGATGTAAATCATGCCGCTGAATTTCATTGATGGATCGACTGCATTGTGTATCCAGGCTTCAGTCCTGGGCAAGTTTGTTTGGTAGTCTATTGCTCCAGTGTAGACCGTAGGACATCGCCACAGAGCATCATGCAATCACATGATGGCTGATTCAAAGATTCAAGAGTTGCTTGCTACCACTGCAAAGGTATCTGTCCTTCAAAACCTCTCCAACCTGGAGGTATGGTCCAGAAACGCAGGAATTCATCTGACCAGTGATGGAAGCGCAGGCACCGGCCGACCTTTTGGAGAGCTCAAACAAGGCTTCGGAGTCCGTGGCTGCACATGCAAGATGTCTGGAACGGCTTCAAAGCTTGAAGTATGCTGGAGTACCAGTCCAAGTCCATCCAACAATAGCCAGAGTCCTGGACGACCTGCTGGTGGCTGATGGCATGCAACGTCTCCTGTCTTTCCTGGGTGCGCACTGCTGTCTGACCTGCCCCGGCCCCCCCCCAAAAAAAAATTCCCCACCTGTACCGATAAAGCCATTTCTGAGCTTGCAATTGAAGCTCGCAAGCTAACAGAAGCTGCTATCGACATCCTTTTGCTGATTACTTATCTTTTTTGGGATCTCGTGATATCTGCAAGTGAAGCTCGCAAGCTAAAGAAGCTTTGTATCGACATCTTTTGCTGATTTCTTATCTATTTTGGATCTCGTGATATGGTCTTGTAGACCACCATGTGCTGGTTGCCAGGGAATTGTGTTAAGCACATGCAGTGGCACCACCATGTGCTGTTTGCCAGGGTATTGTGTCAAGTACAAGCAACGGTACGACCATGTGCTGTTTGCCAGGGTATGTGTCAAGTACATGCAACGGTAAGGTTCATCAGCAAATGCTGAAATGCTTGCAGATAACAGGAGGTAGTTAAAATCCGAAAAACTCCCCCACTTCCATGCCTTTGTCAGATTGGCACTAAGGCACCCCCGGAGTTTCTCAAATTTTCCTATTGCTTCCATGCCTTGGCCCAAATTGAGCCTGAAAGCATGTTCACATCGTTTTGCCGCTACAAGCCCCTGTAATTTCCGGTTTGGCGGTACAAGCATTGTGCTGCCACAGTCAAGCCGGCACTACAATCCCTGTGATGTCATGTACTGCTGCAAAGGATGGGGCCTTTGCTTCCATCCCCATTCGTTCATGTTTGGATTGCAGACTAAAAGGTTGTGGGGAGGCCTGGGGATGGGGCAGGGGGAAAGTCGCCCCGCCGAGTGGTGTGCACGGGGCTGAACGCCGGGGGAGCCCTGGCTGTGGCTGCCTCAGTGGTGATGGCAGTGGAATTTCCTGGCGCTGATTTGCGCTGCGTCACCCTGAATTCTCCCATTATCAGCTATGGCAACGTCGCCTTTTCCTGGGTCTACCGGTGTGTACCTTCTCCCAATCCCTCCCTCAGATCACCTCCTCACCACCTGCATGCCGAGTCGGGAGGGCAAGCATAGAAATCTTACAGAGATATGTGCGTGCGTGCGTGCGTGTGTGTGCGCGCGCACGCGCGCGCGCGCGCGCGTGTGTGTGTGTGTGTGTGTGTGTGTGTGTGTGTGTGTGTGTGTGTGTGTGTGTGTGTGTGTGTGTGTGTGTGTGTGTTGGGGGGGGCGGTGGTTGGGGGGGTTCTGATGTAAGCCGAGGGAGCGGGCTGTTCGCCATGTGGCTGGTTCCCTGCGGCACTGCAACGGGGAAAGTCCTATGCTC
The DNA here is from genome assembly GCA_002005505.1 of Botryococcus braunii. Taxonomy (NCBI): domain Eukaryota; kingdom Viridiplantae; phylum Chlorophyta; class Trebouxiophyceae; genus Botryococcus; species Botryococcus braunii. The sequence continues at coordinate 122,494 of KV908432.1, forward strand.
ACGCTGCAGGGACAAAATCTGCTTCGATAGATCTGGGCGACAAAAACTGAATCTCCCTCAACCTTCACGTACCCCCATCTTGCATTGACAGATGTGTTGAAAGAGTATTTTATATTGATATTGATACTGATACTGATATTTATATTTATATTAATATTAATATTAATGTTAATATCAATATCGATATCAATATCAATATTAATATCAATATCAATAAAATATCAATATCAATATCAATATCAATATCAATATCAATATCAATATCAATATCAATTTTTGGTATATATTTATATTTATATTTATATTTAATATTTGTATTTGTATTTGTATTTGTATGTGTATTTGTAGTTATTTTTGTATTTATATTTTGTATTTATATTTATATTTTAAATATAGTTTTGTAGAATATTCATTTGTGTCTCTGTCTCTCTCTCTCTCTCTCTCTCTCTCTCTCTCTCTCTCTCTCTCTCTCTCTCTCTCTCTCTCTCTCTCTCTCTCTCTCTCTCTCTGTGTGTGTGTGTGTGTGTGTGTGTGTGAGGCAGTGTGTGTGTGTGTGTGTGTGTGTGTGTGTGTGTGTGTGTGTGTGAGAGGGGGGGGGGAGAGGGAGAGGGAGAGATGTGGCATGATCTCTCAGCTTTACTATTCAGCAACATCTGGAACAAGGACCTTGTGACTTAATTGGCAGTACATCACATGGCATGGCATGTGTATTGGGGTGGGAGGTTAGGGCTCTCGGCCCCATGTTCCTTTTCCCAAGGCATCTGCCTTATTGCCAAAACAATTGCATGCGCCTTATTGCCGAAAAAGTCGCATGTGCCTTATTGCCAAAAACGTCGCATGTGCCTTAACACCAACAACGTCGTATGTACCTTGTTGCCAAAAACGTTGCATGTGCCTACCTGATTGCCACAAAACTCGAGCTGTGCAGCTGAGTGGGCGGAGGGTCTGCAGGCTGATGGTGGGCTTCAGCTACCACCTGACCACAGAGTGTGATGCATACAATGAAATCTGTCCTTGTGGGGCTACCCCACATAAGGAGGAACACCCCCCCAGCCCGTTTTCCGATCCCTCTGTTCTCTATGGCCATTGGACCATCAGCAAACTGGTGAGGCATTGTCCTTCACCTCTCAATCCCCCCTTTGTGCCTCGGTGTGTGTGTGTGTGTGTGTGTGTGTGTGTGTGTGCGCGCGCGCTTACGTGTGTGCTTACGTGTGTGCATGTATGTGCGTGTGCGCGTGTGTGTGTGTGTGTGTGTGTGTGTGAGAGAGAGAGAGAGAGAGAGAGAGAGAGAGAGAGAGAGAGAGAGAGAGAGAGAGAGAGAGAGAGAGAGAGAGAGAGAGAGAGAGAGAGAGAGAGAGAGAGAGAGAGAGAGAGAGAGAGAGAGAGAGTGTGTGTGTGTGTGTGTGTGTGTGTGTGTGTGTGTGAGAGAGAGAGTCCAGCCCACCATCTCCATACCTGAAAAAAGCTTTCTCTTCCCCTCAGCCCTGCCTCTTCGACTTGTTTTACCCCTGCCTAGCAGGGACGCTGTTTTGTCATTCCGCTGTTAAAGCCTGCACGGCTGCACGGTATGACCGCACCGCGCTTTGCTGACGAGTATGTGTGACGCGGACGCAGGACTCGCCTGAGCTGGCCGAGAAAGCGTCGTATCACCCGGAGCAGCTAGGCACAGAGAACCTCATGCGTCTAGTCAGCAGCGGGCACCTTATGGAGAGCCTGCCGTCGGATCTCTCATCCCTGCAGGCCCTCCACAGGCTAGATTCCAAGCACAAAGCTTCTCCAGACAAGAAGCTGGGTGCCACACGTGCGGATTCCATGCGCGTTTCCGCGGCTACGGGAGCCACGAATTCCAGTCCCGAGGGACCGCTGGCAGCCCTCGCGGAAGATGAAGACTTCGTTGCGGAGGGCTCCGCGCCGTCCGGCGGGTTGTCAGACGTCTCCCGAGGGTCCGGGGAGGGAAAAGTCTTGTGCGATTCGGACGAGGATACGGTTGTGGCGAGGCCGCCTGTCACGCCCCAATCCAAGCGGTACCAATCTGAGCAGGGGAACCAGTCTCAGAGGGACCATTCTGAGGCCGGCTCGGAGCCCTCCCCGAGAACGCCGGCAGCCAAGCGCATGCGGGTCTTGGTGGCCTCATTGAACAGCGTTGCCGCCCTGAATCAGAAGAGGCTGGCGCGGAAGCTGGACAGCAGCGGAAGGGGTGCGGGAGCGGGTGCTCCAGCCGCCCCTCCCAAGGTACCACAGGGGGCTCTCGCTGGGCTCACGTTTTGTCTGCACCGCTGTTGCGGCTTCACTCTGCTTGCTCTTCACCTTGAAGTTGGTGTGTGTGTGTGTGTGTGTGTGTGTGTGTGTGTGTGTGTGTGTGTGTGTGTGTGTGTGTGTGTGTGCGTGCGCGCGCACGCGCACGCGGCCACACACACACACACACACACACACACACACACACACACACACACACACACACCCGTGCGCATGGGCGTGCGTGTGTCCGTGGCACCCCGGACTCTCTCTCTCTCTTCTCTCTCTCTCTCTCTCTCTCTCTCTCTCTCTCTCTCTCTCTCTCTCTCTCTCTTCTCTCTCTCTCTCTCTCTCTCTCTCTCTCTCTGTGTGTGTGTGTGTGTGTGTGTGTGTGTGTGTGTGTGTGTCTGCGCCCCCTCTCTGTGGATGTGCGTAAGTGCGTGAGCGCACTTGATGTAGATTCTGACGCAATACACGTGTTTGATCACGCGCAGAAAGGATGGAGTCTGGTGCGCAAGGACCAAAGCATGGACGAGGAGGACCGTGGGGTTGACATGAACATGCTTGCGAACAAGTTGACGGAGTCCACCAGAGCTGAATGCCAGAAACGAGATCGAGGTCCCTCGACCCCGAGAAAGCAGCAGTCACATCTCGATGACCATTATGACCTGTCCTTGGACTGGACAGATGCCCCCACGCACAACATTTTCCGGAAGCTGGACACCATAGAGAAGGCGAGCATTTGCCCCTGCATACCCCGACTTGCTTTTGTTGTGGACGGTGCGGCAAAAGCGCAGCCGTGTGTTGATCAAGCGGCTCCACGTGTAGAGACCATAAGGAACCGATGTACCGTAATATATCAAATGACATCACATGTCGACACCATAAGGGATTGATGTATCTGGAGATATGAAGTGGCATAGGTGGTGTTGAGCCATAAAGGAATGGATGAATGTCCCTAGTTGGTTTGCCGACAAATCCGCCCAGTCGTCATGGAGGGGAGGGGTGTGTGAGGTTCGCGTGGGCATTGCGGAGCTTGCAGTTGCTGATAAGCGGGAAGAAACTGCTGCCGGTCGCAAACATGGCAAAGGCGGCCTACGCCAGCGGGGAAGATTTCAGGGACTGCACCAACGTTGGCCACTCAGTGTTCGTGAACCGCGACCAGAAGGGTCAGAAGGATGGCCAGGTACCTTCCCTGTCTTGTGTATCTCTTCCTCCTCCTTCTCCTCCTCCTCCTCCTCCTCCTCCTCCTCCTCCTCCTCGTTCTGCTGCTGCTGCACCTCCTCCGCTTCCTCTTCCTCCTCCTCCTCGCCTTCCTTTCCTCCTGCTGCTCCTCCTCCTCCTCCTCCTCCTCCTCCTCCTCCTCCTCCTCCTCCTCCTCTTTCTCCTCCTCCTCGTCGTTGTGGCAGTACCAAGCCGGCACTGCGAAGCTTTTCACAGCCCTCCCAGGCCGAACCATGCAATCTGAAACTCCCTCTTTGGCTCAAGCCGGAACTGGGGTGTGTGGTATCACTCCCCAGTGTCTTGGCATGCCAGGAAAGCACACGCCCTGTAAATGTCAGTCTCGAAAAGGCCGACGTTGAAAACGCCAGTGGTGAGTATGTTCCTGTTGGAAAACGTCAATTTCAAAGAAGTCAGGCGTTTAACAAGGCCAGGGCTGAAAAACGGCGGTTTGCAAGAAGTCAACATTCAAAAAGCCAGGTGGTGAAGAGATGCGCATTGATGGCGACAATGTGGATTGTCCATGTGGAATACTTTCCAATCTTGAAATTGCGGGGGGTGGTCAATACACCCATGTTGGAGACTGTCGGGATGAGTACGTCCACATTGGAAACACCGTTGGGGAATACGTCCATGTTGAACACATCAATGCAGGGAATGCCGGTGTTGAAACGCCAGTGGTGAGTATGTCCATGTTGAGAACACCACACACTCACACACACACACACACACACACACACACACACACACACACACACACACACACACACACACACACACCAATGTTTGTTGTACAAGCACGTCAACGTTTGCCGTACAAACACATCAATGTTTGTTGTACACACACATCAATGTTTGTACAAACACATCAATGACTGTTGTACAAATACATCAATGACTGCTGTACAAAGACAAAAATGTCTGTTGTAGGCACACGTGGCATGGAGGCCGGCAATTAACACGCTGATAGTGGCCTTCCGGGGCACCTCCAGTAGTGCTGACATGTTTGTGGATGCCCGCTTCTCCCCGACGAGCGCTAGCTTCCTGGACAGCCTCATCACGGGCGCCCGCGTTCACCGTGGTGCGCTGCTTTTTTGAAGCACCTTTCTCTTGTGGGACACACATGGCACGCATGGCACTTGGCATGGCACACATGGCCCTTGGCATGCCACACATGGCGCTTGACACCGCACACGTGGCACTTGACATGGCATCGCATGGCGCTTGACATGGCACACATGGCACTTGACATGGCACATGGCATGGCACACATAGCGCTTGACATGGCACACATGGCCTGGCACAGATGGCACATGGCACACATGACATTGCATGGCATAGCACGCACGACACAGGGCATGGCCGCCCCCCCCCCCCGACACACACACAGACACCCCCCCACACACACACACACACAAACCCACACACACACACACACACACACACACACACACACACACACACGCACGCACGCACGCACACACACACACACACACACACACACACACACGCACACACAGAGGAGGGAGGGAGGGAGGAGGAGGGAGTGGGGTGGGGAGCGACAGACACACACACACACACACACACACACACACACACACAGAGAGAGAGAGAGAGAGAGAGAGAGAGAGAGAGAGAGAGAGAGAGAGAGAGAGAGAGAGAGAGAGAGAGAGAGAGAGAGAGGAGAGAGAGAGAGGAAGCGCGCGAGCGAGCGAGCCGGGGAGGGGGGAGCCGTACACAGACCCATACACATGCGGAGGGAGGGGCTCATAGTGGGAGAGCGCAAGTGGAGGGGGGAGGAAGGGAAGAAAGGGGGGTTCTGCGTACGAGTGTGTCTTGTGCGAATGTGTTCACCAAGAGCCCGCCGACCGGGGGACATTTTGGGTGGGGGGGAGGGGGGCGGGGCGGGAGCAGGCGCACGTCGTGAAGGCTGTCGGGGGCAACTTCTGACGGGGAATTGAACATTGTGGTGGGCAGGGTTCTGACGAGGAATGGAAGAATGTGGTGGGCAGGGGTCTGACGAGGAATGGAAAAATGTGGTGGGCAGGGTTCTGACGAGGGAAAATGTGGTGGGCAGGGTTCTGACGGGGAATCGAACATTGTGGTGGGCAGGGTTCTGACGAGGAATGGAAAAATGTGGTGGGAAGGCTTCTGACGGGGAATGGAAAAATCTGCTGGGCAGGGTTCTGACGCGGAATGGAAAAATGTGGTGGGCAGGGTTCTGACGGGAAACGTGAACAATGTGGGGGGGCAGGATTCCATGACCAACTGAAAGATATGTGGGAGGATCTGGAGGCTGCCATTGATGACGTGAGAGAGGCCGCCAGCCAAAAGGCCTCGGTGGAACACATCATTGTGACCGGCCACAGCCTGGGTGGCGCACTCGCAACCATTGGTAATTCCACTTCTGCTTACAACTGTCGGTCCAATCCACAAAACACCGTTGGACGTGAGAATTCGATAGGATCTTCTGGAGGTTTGCCCTTGGGGATGAGTAGTCCATGGCGTCGTCGGAAGCATTAGCTAGGCATTAGCTAAGTTGGGAGGTCGATTTTAAGCGTGAGAACGGGCCACTTGCGGTCCAATCTGAGCTCGAAAGTGAAAACTTAGTAGTCAAATCTGAGCTAGAAAATGAAGCCTTTTGATTGGACCCAAGTTGAGGAGGCTGCTTGTGGCGATCCCGAGCTGAGAACAGGGGCATCTTTGATCAAATCTAGTCCGAGCTGAGAAGAAACCGGTTTTTTAATTTGAGCACAATCAAACCAAGCAGAGTTCACAAACCCACGCCCTATGAATGCGCACGCGAGTCACCGATTGAACTTGTTTTTTTCTTTCTGAAGTAATATCACTGAGGGGAATGAGGGGTGGTGCTTGCAGGCGGCCCTCTCTTGGCCAAGAAGTTTCCAAAGGCAGATGTGAGGGTCGTCACCTTTGCCGCTCCCAGGGCAGGCAACGAAAAGTTTGCCGCCGCCTTCGAGTCTCTGATAGGGACCAGCCTGCGTTTCCACTTCAACTACGACCCCGTACCTTGTGCCCCTTTCGGGTCGGGCCCCCTCTACCAGCTACCTCTGAGGATGAATCAATACTAAAGAAGAAAAATAAAAAAGCGATTGATGAAAACTTAATAAAGAGTGGAAGCTATTAATGAAATGGTTTGTAATATTCGGAGAATTATTCAGAACCCATTGCAAGAACGCATTCTTTTCGTCAAATCAAGAATGCCCGGAAGGCCAGAAAAGCGTGTTCTTTGTAATAATGACTCGTCACCTTTGTTTTATCAAACCTGAGATGCCGGACACACTCTTTTTAGCAAATCCGGAATGTTAATGAGGACGCAAAGAAAGAAAATGTGGCCACAGTTCACTACATGCAAGGCATGGGTGCTCCAGCCCCTCTGGGTTGCTTACTCTTGCTCAGGGGTTTGATGGGAGCAACTCAGGTGGTGCTGCTTACAGTTATGAAGGTTCTGACGTGGGACGGCTCCCAGGAATCACGCATAGCATCCAGGTGTAAGGCTTAGCTTGGGACATGTGGATAGTACACTTTACACTTGCTGCCTCCTAACAAGGCAAGCTCAATGAGTTTCAGTGGAAGGGTCGTTGCAGGCTAGGTAGCGAGGGATTTTAGAAAAAGAAAAACGTGTGAATTTACCGTCACAAACGTGGAATGAAGTGTGTTGGTATGTTCGAGGCTTCTCGAACACAGAGCAGTACTGGAAGTGCAGCAGTACACTCTGCACTTTTTATAGTACCTAGTACGGGGAAGCCCACTGCAGCCTAGGGACTGGGAGTTCTTACACATGGTGCAGTACAGTGCAGCACTGTGTACACTCGTGTTGCACCTTCTAATAAGAGTCCGTGTGGAGGAAGCAAAAGGTTTGTGGCATGCAGACTGAAAGTGTCCAGGATTGCATGCAGGTACAAGCACGTGAACAACTGTGTGTATCTGAAGCCCACCAACATCAAAAAGCCTTTGGAAGGGGTTGACAAAGGGGCCAAGTTCCTCCTCCATGGCAACCGCCCCCACACCATTTCAGCTTGTCTGCGTGCTGTATCATTTGAAACAGCCATAGCCAACCATGGTAGGTCCCTTGTGTTCACTTGGAATGGTGGATGCTCTGCCTCCAGTATGTGAGTTTACAACTTGCCATAGTTATTGTACAACGATCATGTCACTAGAACTTCAGCTTCCGTTCTAATTGCCAGGGCACGGGATGTGTCATGCCCTGTTTCAGCAAGACACGAATTTGCTTTGCCATAGCTAGTCTAGACTGTTCATATTGCTGTTACAAGGCCGTATCAGTTAACCTTGCCTTGGCAATTATCGTACTGCCTGTCATATAAGCCATATGGCTGACTCCATATACCATATGGCTCCGATATGCAGATCTGAGTGTGTTGGCCTGGTAGACGTACACAGTTATGTAAGGTCCAGGTACCTAAACATCCTAGGGGCTTGTGTGAGGCCTACCAAACCCGTTTGGCTGCCACTGTACAATTTATTATCCTACCACATACTCGAGCTCCTTACCTCCCGAACCAAATCTCCCCTTGGGTTCGGGAGGTAAGGAGCTCTGAATGAACTATGGCTTTCCGCCATTCCTTGTTTCCCCATCGAATCTCTAGCAGAATCAAGCACAACCTAGGTACAACATGAATGTTGCATACTGAATATTCGTTGGTCCAGGCAGTTGCTCAATCCTCTATGCAGGCAGGCAGGAAATAAACCCAGCAGTCCTTCTGAAGATGCATCTTCCAATTTTTCATCCGTCTATTTGTGCAGGCCTTTTGAGCATGTGCTGACAGAGGGGGTGCTGTGGCTCAGGCATGTACGCGCACTACCTGGGTTCGCTGTTGGGGCACGCCCATGGACTGGTAGAACAAGAAAGGCACGAGGATGCCCATTCAAAGCCTAAATTTAGAGCTGCCAGCAACTTTAAGGCTTCCAACAAATTCTTAGGATCTCTGGGAGGGTCCCTCTCCACCGGGATGAGAAGCATTTCGACAGCTTGGAAACACCAGCCCAAAGCATAAAAAAAGAAAAGTAAACAGGTTTCAAAGCAAATTTGCAATTACGACTATTTTTTCTTATTATTTTTGTGTTCTATTTTATGTTATGAATTACGATTCTTATTCTGCGCACTGCCTTGAGAAGTATGTCTGAGAGACAGGCTGCGTTGCTGAGGCTTCTGCCATCTGCATGGCCGACATGCCCGTATGATTCCCCTTTGGTACACGTCCATCTGCAACATCGGAAAAAACCGATGACTTGGGATGACGAATGCAGCTTCAAAGCAATCTATATCTGACAGCCCCTCTAGCCCCCAGGGCCCAGCAAACGCTTCCACTGCCCCACAAAAGAGAGTGTGGGGAGTAGATCATGATCTATTGATCAATTCATTGCAGCTATGTTACAAGTTTTGACCCATATGGACCCATATTGGGGGAGTGCATCACTTTATTCATGCAGCTTTGTTGCAAGTTCGCAATATTGCAGCTATGTGCAATATTTCAGCTTTGTTGCAAGTTCGGACCCATGCATGATGGTCAAACCACGTGGACACCTGCACGTGGTTGACATAAACTCACGGACTGATGCGCTTGTCTTTTCTACGCAAGCCGTGTGTCCGCAAAAGGGCCCAGTAATTATCTTACAAGTGCCAAAAGGTGTGGAAACTCCTATCACGTGGTTGCACGGCAGAAATTTGCTCCTTCGAGAAGCGAGAATCTTTGTGCGTGATATCACATATCGATACTTGGTAATAATACTTAGATCAATGCGTGGCGGCATGAGCTTGAGATCGGTCAAGCTTCGTTTTGCAAGAGGTTAATTTTAGTAGCAGACATCGTATTTGATGAGAATCTTCTCACTTAGTGTAATTGAAGTAAATATCACCAGCGTGCTTTGTGCAAGCCAGCTGTGTTAACAACGTTGTTAATGCCATATTGCAAATTCTCTGGGTTCCATGTTCGTCCAGGACCCCTAGCTTCGGCATACCAGCATATGCATGTAGGACGTTGTTTACAAAATGCGTGCTCTTGAGGTTCAGAGAAACCTGTATATTATATGATGTGGCTCGAATCCTCAAGGTTAGATAATGCGAAGAAGCTCTTGTAACAACTTCCGTGGATGATACCTTCGCCTTGCTTGAAGCCTCTCTTTACTCGTCCCTCATTTTGTTAGGTATTGCGATATGCATATGGCCATTGCCCCGTCCCACAGATGTGTCAGCATGGGCCTCTTATTGCACTCGGAAGCTTTTCTGCATGTAGGCGAGGCCGAAGCATAGCCAGAGGACAGTAACAACGTAGGAGTTACATCATGGTGATCACGCTTTGTCAAAACTGTGCATTTTTACAGAACCCACATGTAAAGCACCTTCATTTTTACAACCCAGCTTTAGAGCACCGGTGCCTCCTTAGAGGTTGCTGGCAACACGAGGAGCCAACGCAAAGCCTGAACGTCCTGTTGAACACCTACAGGCTAGCTATAGGCTAGCTGGTCTGTTTACAAGGGTCCTAATAACCAGCGCAAACCCAGAATATATATACAACCGGATTCTATACGAGGATTCGAATAGCAAGCCCATTAACGGGGAACTGAAAAGGAGCCTCATCAGGCCTGATGAGGCTCCTAGGCGCCTAACTCAGGAGCCTTTCTTCTCCAGAAATCTTGACCTGACAATGTGCAGAGCGTATCCGTCTAGAAGCCTGTAATGGCATTCAGATTTGCAATCTTGAGATCTCGCGAGCACTTTCGACCAACCTGAGAATGTGCAAAGGGTACAGATCCTGAAAGGGGTCCTGAAATGCCAGCATATGGGCAAGCAGGAACCCAATCCAGTCAACCCCATCAAGATACAACTGCAACCTAGTGCTTGCAATTACTCCTACTGTGATCAACTTCTAAAGTTCAAACTTTATTACAATTCCAACCCACTAATCAGTCAGATCTAACCAGGGTCCCGCTGTACCCCGCAGCCTGTCAGCACGTGCATGTGCAAGTTGCTGACGTGTGATGGGAACCCCAACTCAATGTGAATCCCAACTAAATGCATATGCCAGCACGTTGCAACAATTGTGGTAGTTACAGCAGGCCCGCCAGCGATGGACACATGGGCTCAATCAGTCGCAAGGTGCACGAGCAATTCAAATGGGGTGCAAGCACGTATGATGAGCTGCACCGGATATGCTACAATACTGCAGGATGAATCATGATCACTAAAAGTGCGAGCATGTCATATCTATTTTATTGTTTTGCTACTTCAAAAGAATGATGTGGGCAAAGATGTGGCTTCAGTGGCTTCCTAAACTTCTGAAACACCATGTTCCTCTCCTTGGACGATAAAAAATGGACGCAAGTGAAAAACGTAAAGGCGAGCGCACTCTATATTCTCAAGGGACAAAGTTCTGCCCTCGTCGATTCCTCTTAACTGGCTTGAGAAGGGCGAAGGAAACTTCTTTTAAACTAACCACATGATCCTCCCTCTTAAACCCCACACGGTCCTCCCTCTCAAACTGCACCCGTCGGGTTGCATAACACCACATTGCGAATCCACCCAGGGGCTTATTAACAACCGCTGCGAATCCACACAGGACTTATCAACAACCGCTGCATGTTAACCCTTTGCCCTGGCCATGCCTACAGGCATTAGGAAGGAGACTGTAACTTGCAATCGCCCTGCCCCCCTCTCCAGCAGCCAGCAGGTGGAAACCGGTTTTCACCCCTCTGGGTACCCGTGGGTACCGGGTACTCCCCCTCTTTCCCTCTCCCTGCCTCCCTCCGCACCTGTCCCAGGGTAAGTCACTCCTGCGGAAAAAGAGGGGCCCTGGAGGTGGGGGTGGATGGGGGGGGGGAGGGGAGGACGTGAGGCAATCCTGGCCATCTGCCAGCAAACATCTTCCAGAAGTGGGATTCTCCGCCTATTTTCGCTGCCAACAGAGACAGCTATCGAACAAGCTTTAAGTGCGACTCTACAATCTACTACAGAATGATACTCGGGCGACCGAAACTAAGGTCCCGAAATACAAAAAAAAAAAAAGAAGAAATATTCGACTGATGGCGGTACGTACCGAGGCCTTGTCCTGCAGAAGCGATAGTCGGGTATACAGCGTAGCCACCAATTAATACGTAGCCACAAAGCATTCTCGCAGAGATCATGATCAGGGGTTGAAGCCAAGAGTTCCACAATTGTTCCAAAGGTTGCAACAGCAGGCTACTCCCCTGCTTTCTTCTTTAAAGAATTCCAAATACAATGTCCATTGTGCTTGTGCATGCCTGCCACACGGCCTCTCAACTTAGAAAAGTCACCTCAGCAAGCTCGACCAGCAAATCTGGTCAGAAACAAGGGACCCTTGGAAAGCATGTAAAAGTGCGGGAACAGTGTGCTGAACGGCACCCCAGTAATTCAAGAGGTACTGAGGACCCCTTCAGTAATTGTTGGCCCAAAGGCCCGTGGCCACGGTTGCTACGTTGGTCCGATGCACGAGTGAACTCCACTGGCTCTTATAAGAACGACGATACATGCAATCATAACATAATCAGAACAGCACAATCATTGTGGTGAATCCTCGAATGAGCTGGCATGCCGCATTCCCCCCGTTGTCTTTAGCCTCTAGTAGCTGGACAGATGCAATCCTCTTCTCCTACAAGCTTCTCTTAATTTCAGGTTCAAAAGGCCGGGCTCAATGCTTCACCGACCCAAACCCAAATGCTCTAAGCTACGAGTCACACCCACTGAGCAGCCAGCTGGCGCCCATTCTTCCTTCTTCCTCCTCTTGGGTGCATTAAGTCATATGATGATGAACCCATCACTATGTTGCATCCCTTAGAGGGCTCCACCTATCTTATGGTTTGGATGCCATCAAAGACCTTGCGACGGACCACAGGAAGTCGCACCATACTCAGCGGTACCATTTGTGCTACGCACAGAAGTACGTGCCATGGTTCAGTTACCGCGAAACGCCTGTTGCATGATATTGCCATCGTGACTGCCAACTCGTGGGGCTGCCCCTAGTGGACCTCCCAATGGGAAAGTTCTCCGCAACAGAG
>KV908432.1:137500-142500 GCA_002005505.1 Botryococcus braunii
GTCTCCTTGTTGAGCTAAAGAGGTCTATAGCTAAAGCTGTTAAAACTATGAAAGTTTCTGGCCCAAGAGCACAATGATGAAACTTGGAAAGTGCCACGCTTGCACACAAACACAAACAGTATAGTTTGAGAAGACACGGGAGCCACTTCTCATTTGGCCCATGTGCGGGATCTGCCAAGGGGGGGGGGGAGAGGACCAGCTGCACAATCAATAGGAGCCTCAGTACCAATTAGTAAGTTTTTTGGAACCCCAAAAGTTTTGTTTGTATGTTGTTGTTGTTGGGTTGTGTGTGTATGTGTGTGTGTGTGTGTGTGTGTGTGTGTGTGTGTGTCTGTGTGTGTGTGTGTGTGTGTGTGTGTGTGTCTGTGTCTGTGTGTCTGTGCGCACTCGTGCGGGCGTGCGCGTGTTTTTTTTTTTTTTTTTTTTTTTTTTTTCTGCGCGGACGGGGGAGGGGGTGTATATGGCGACGGACAGTCGCAAGTCGTAAAGATTGGGGCCTAATTACCACTCATAGTGATGATGACCCAAATGCAAACAGCAAAGCTTGCTGGAAAGCGGGTTTAAATCCTCGACGAGCAATATATCTGAAAATTGAGATGGGTGATGGTGTCAAGTTATGGAACGAACAGGGCTCCAGTTGGACAATCTGCAAACCCATCGGCAAGATGCGGAGTGGCACTGCTTACCTATGATACCGATATCGGACCGGTATTCCTCTGGGGCTTTGAGGTAGAGGAAGAACAAGGGGATGCTAGCTGCCATTATAGAGCCCAGGCACAAGAGGATGTACGGTGAACGCGTTGCGAGGGGCTTGTACCGCGGCAGCATGCGCCCGCCCACATCGCAGAAAAGACGGACAAAAAACAGCACCTGAATCCCCCCCATCGCCCGGGATCGAGCCCTGCATGATTGCACCGGCCTCCACAGTCTATGCAGCTCTTGTGTTGAAAGCACTCCTGGCCACATCAGCGCATTTCGTTTTCAAAAAACATTTGCAGCCGGCCCGCATGACTTTCACTTCATACCGGGGTGGGTTAGGATCTTGCTTCCCATGCAAGACAGACACCGGCCTCTACACAGTTCACAAGATTCACCCTCCTAGATCACAATTACCATCAATGTGTGTGCGTGCGTGTGTGTGTGTGTGTGTGTGTGTGTGTGTGTGTGTGTGTGTGTGTGTGTGTGTGTGTGAGTGTGTGAGTGTGTGTGCACGCTTGTGCTGGCTTGCGCGGGTGTGTGCGTGCATGTGAGCGTGCACATCTGCAGGCCCTCGCCAATAGCATTTCCATTGTCCCCAGTCCTGGTGCAGACCCGGGAGGGCGGCCGGGGGGGGGGGGGACTTCCCCATCCCCCCGTCACGAACATTGCCACCTCCGGAACATGCCTTACCTTGGGAAGGAGCGGCCCACAGAGGCCGGTCGACTGGATGTATGTGAAGAACGGAAAAACCAGAGTGAAGAAGGTGCCGCTCATAAACAGCGCGGAGATGGCGTGCCAGATGGCAGACAGGACAGCCAGGCTGGTCCTCCCTGCCTGATGAGGATCCTGGGGGGCTGCCTGATTAAGCTCTGGGCTCGCGTTCTGCCCAGCAGTCTGGAACGGGGACACCAAGTGCCTCCGTGGTGTGACCCCGGGGGATTCGTCCACCAGCTCTGTGATCGTGATAGGCCCTGCATCAGCAACCGCCGACCGACCTCCCCAATCTTCGGTGTGCGCGATGCGATATGAAAGGAATGCAGAGAATGCTTGCGACAAGCTCGCTTCCAAGCTCGATAGAAAGAAGACAGAATTACATCAATCCAGCCCAGAGGGCATGATGCTCGATAGCTTGGAGGGGTCAGGACAATCTTCCCATTATCCCTGACCTTTCCAGTTTATTGTGCACACCAGCAAATTGTGCACACGAGCACATCGCCACCATCCGAACATTGTTAGACGCCCTTTACGACCACCAAGCCCCGCTGCATGCCCCATCAATGCAAAGCCATGCGACAATGCTCGCCATTTCATTCCCCACGCCAGCAGCCAACCATACTTCAGCCTCCACAAGGGATTATCCAAACCACTGTCCAACAAGGCAGCAATCCCCCTTGCCCTGCAGCACTGTCCAACAAGGCCGCAACGCCCCTGCCCTGCAGCACTGTCAATATGGCAGCGACCCCCCTGCCCTCCAGCACTGTCCAACAAGGCAGCAACCCCCCCGCCCAGCAGCACTGTCCATCGGCAGTTCCCATCTGTCCCAGGAGACCTATCCCATGAGAACGGCCCATGCACAGCTGCAAAATTATCTTATACAACTGCACCCTTCATGCCTGGGGCTAACGGTGAATCAGAATCGCTTCCAGCCTTTGCAGCCCAGTGCTCCATCACATATTTTTCACTGAATGCTTTTGACAGAGAAGGCGTGGGCATGTCCTAACCAGGAACACGAGCTTTGCCGCAGGAGAATGGGCCCTGGTTCTGAACATTTGATACATCACGGAGATCTAACAAGGGGTTGTTGGGAGGTAGGTTGTGCGGTACCCGTGGGGACCGAAAGGGTCCGATCGTTCTCCCGAATCTGGTGCTCCAGGGCGCGCTTCCTTATTTGTTCAGAGCGCGCCTCCTCCACCAGGACCCCACCCTCTGGGGGTCGACCGGGTAGAATGCCTGCATCCAGCTACCCTCGCTCCATTCATTGCTTTCAAGCTGCATTCCTTGCACCCGGATCTACCCCCCTTCAACCACCAAGAGCCTCGCCCACCTATCTCTCATGTCATCTATGCATGCAATCTATTCTCCCCTCCCTGCACCCCCACCCTTCTCCCCCCTGTCGTCCGCCCAGCCCCTGCACTACCCACATTTTCTCACACGTGCTGACACCCAGTCGCGCGCACACACACACGCACACACACACACACACACACACACACACACACACACACACACACCCACACACACACACACACCCACGCGCGCACACACACACACACACACACACACACACACCCACACACATGCACGCACACGCCACGCACACACAGACAAACACACACATACACACACGCACACACAGCCGCAAATGCACACACACACACACACACACACATCTCTCTCTCTCCTCTCTCTCTCTCTCTCTCTCTCTCTCTCTCTCTCTCTCTCTCTCTCTCTCTCTCTCTCTCTCTCTGTGTGTGTGTGTGTGTCTGTCTGTCTCTCCCCCACCCCCCTCTCTCTCTTAACCCCTCCCCCAGGCATCCCCCGGTCCGCTTACCCATGATCGCATACAAGTCCTCCCAATCTCTCCCCACCCCGTTCTAGTGTGCCACCCCACCCCCGTTTCCGTTGTTCTTGCTCCCCTGCCTCCCCAGCATCAGCAAGCATCACATGGGGGGGTGGGGGGATCGAGGGCCAGGGTGGCGCCCGGGATCGGCACTCTGCCTGTCCTTAGTAAATCCTCTCCTTCGTGATCCCTTTCCTTAGTAACAGCGTTTGGATTATCCGTTTGCATCTCATCATACCCTCTGGGCCTTGACAGAGGTAATTCTTTCTCCTCTTGAAAGAGTGGGGTAATTCTTTCTTACACAAGCAGGATTTCAAGAGTGGGAGTTCAAAAACCACACCAATGTTTCAGCGAGTCAGACCCAAATGATTCAAGCTGCAAGTTCTTTCTTTCTTAGCAAGGCTCCTCACCTTCGCCCCCCCCCCCGCCAACAATTTTTATCTCTTCCTTAGTAAGACTCCTCACCCAGGCCCCCAAATGTATCTTCCTCTTTTACTAAGACTCCTTGTCCTCGACCCTCAATAGCATCTTTCTTTATCAGTAAGGCTCCTCACCCTCGCAGGGCAGCTGCGCGCGGATCTGCTCATCGGTGAGGTCCGCAAAATAATGTTCAGCCACCTCCCCCATCAGCATCTCGGTTTCGGAGTCCATGTGATACTCTAAGGGGTTCACAATGCCCAGCATCAATGGCCCCGAAACATGCCGCAGCACCTTCGAGCTGATGGTGTCCAGTCCGCTGCTCCTACCCACGAGCAGGCTGTCTGCATTCTCCTGCCCCCCACCCGCACCCCCTGCGTTTAATGTGTTTAAAAGTGTGTTAAAGTGTTAAAGTGTGTCTTAAAGTAAGTGTGTTCAAGTGTGTGTTATAGTGTTTAAAGTGTCATCCCTCCAGTGCCTGGTACAGCATGTTCTGTGTGGGACAACCACTTTGGACGGCCTGTGCTGCATGCTTCGGCCACGCACTGTGGAAAACCTGTGCTGCATGCTTTGCGTCGGCCAAGCACTGTGGGTGACCTGTACTGCGTGCTTTGCTTCATCCAAGAACTGTGGGTGACCTGTGCTGCATGTTTTGTATGAGGCAAGCACCAAGGTTAAGCACCCCTGAGCTTCCTGGTTGGCAGTGGCTGTCCAGAAGAGGACTAGCGTGTACAACAACTGCAAGGGCAGTAGGGTGTGAGACATGCGGCTTAGGATATGCACACCTGAGCATCCTGACACGTCAAGGATGTCCTGAAGACGATTGCCATGTGGTACAACTCAAAAGATGCATTTCCACCCCCCACCCCTCCACACACACACACACACACACACACACACACACACACACCACACGCACACACACACACACACACACACGCGCGCGCGCGCGCGCGGGCGCGCAGGCGCGGAAAAGCACACACACATGTGCTATACCCACACCTCCCGCTACACACGCACCCCTCCCACACACATGCTGGCACGAACGCCACAAACACATCACCGCATGCCCAACACACGGGACAATCCAAACACACTTTCACACACATGCGCGGGCGCTCACATGCCTGGGAGTGTCTTGGACTAGGGTTGAACGAGGACCAACCATGACCGTTTCCAGGCCGTGATGATGCACATGCGGGCAAAATCAGTAACAATATGAGATGAGACAACATGACAGAGCATAACACGGTTCAGAGGTAAATTACTAAGTTACTAAATTACTAATTAAGCTACCTGCTCTACTGCTAATTAAGCTATCTGC
>KV908432.1:145000-150000 GCA_002005505.1 Botryococcus braunii
TTTGAGGTTTTTAGAACATTTGTTCTCATGTGTCGAGAACGTCAAATGGCAGGAATTGAACGAGCAAAGGAAGAGAAGAAATACAAAAGGGCGTAAGCTGAAGATAACGCAAAAATCAATAAGTAAAATAGAAGAGCGATTATGTAATCACCATCATCATCATCATCATCATCATCATCATCACCACCACCATCACGTTGCACATCACCTTTCTAAGGAGTCCATGTTGTGGGTCCTTACACAGATTTGATGACCCACATGTCCTACAAGAGCTTGACCCACATGAGCTTGACCCACATGAGCTCAACCCACATGCCCCCGATGAGCTGGCCTACATGACCCCGCACATGAGCTCGAACCACATGACCCACATGAGATCGAACTACATGACACACATGAGCTCGACCCACATGACCTACAAGAGCTTGGTCCATAGGAGCTTGACCCAGTCCCGGTCGCATCCCTCACCACCTTCGAGAGCGGTCTCGCTGCAAGCCACGACAGGAAGTAGTTCAAGGGGGACACGGGAACGGGACTTCAATAGTGGGCCCAAAACCGAGCAAGGGATGCAACACGCGTGGACCGGGATGGAGAGTGATCAGACTGTGCTGTAGTGGAGACAGCTTCGAAGGTCCCACTAAGAAGCCCTCAGATGGGACCAGTGCGGCACCAGATCCTCACCCTAGTGGCCATGTGGCCCACTTTCCAACTCCAGAGATACTTTTACGACAAGGCGCGGTTTGCCTGCCTGCCTGCCTGCCTGTATGTTTGTGTGTGTGTGGGGGGGGGGGGCGGGGGGGGGGGTTGGTTCGCCTGCCTGCCTTCCTGCCTGTGTGTGTGTGTGTGTGTGTGTGTGTGTGTGTGTGTGTGTGTGTGTGTGTGTGTGTGTGTGTGCATGTGTGTATGTGTGTGTGTGTGTGTGCGAGAGAGTGAGTGAGTGTGTGGGTGGGTGGGGGTGTGTGTGTGTGTGTGTGTGTGTGTGTGTGTGTGTGTGTGTGTGTGTGTGTATGTGTGTGTGTGTGTGTGTGTGTGTGTGTGTGTGTGTCGGTGTGTATGTGGGGGGGGGGTGAGAGGGAGAGAGGGGGGTTTGAGGGGGAGAGACAGGGGTGGGAAGGTGCAGAAGTGATGCAGACAGAAAGGGCATACCAACTTTGGCTTCGAGGAACTCATCGAGCAAGCTGGAGAGGATAAGTAGGGGTATGGAGAGCAGGAAGTAGGCAACGTTCATCAGTAGCAACACCTGGGGCCCATACAGGTCTGAGTAGTAGCCCAGCAGGGAGGAGATTGTCATCCATGGCAGCGTGTATGCCACCTGCAAATGCCGGCACCCGCATCACGTGCTTCATTTCATTACTCACCGGATGAGTAATGAGGTCCCTTGATGGGTCTAAGCTTGAGAGTGGGGAAAGGAGGAGTAGGAAGGTCATTAATGGCACGGTCTATGCCATCCACACACTGCCGCCCCCCCCCCCCCCGGGGGGGGCCTCCCACCATCGGGTTCATGGGCAGTGCCAAGCAAGTTCGTCACAAGAAAAACCCGGTTTGGAGAAGTGGAGTAAAGGGGGAAGAGAAATGGGTCCACGGCAGTGTGCATGCCACCTGCACACATTGCCTGCATGTCCTGGTTCACTGTTAGTAGTCAAGGCCTTACTCATAAGCGACCTTGAAGCATTGCATTGTGGCTTGCCCCCTGTTGAACTACCCTGTTGGCAGCTGCGTCTCCCCAGCTGCATCTCCCCATGCGGTGGAAGCTGCTTTAGCTTTGAGTATGGTCATGCCAGGCAAAGTTTCTGCACAATTTGGGGCTCTACAGACATGGGAATACCTGCGATCAGCTTAAGGAAAAACGCCTGCGAAGCTCTATAAAACCCTAGGGATCTTGTCGCAGCAAACTGTCCTTGCCATGATAAGCTCTATGTCCCTGAACCCTTAAGATAAATACAACATGTTATAACCCCTGTGAACAGGTCAAGAAAGCCAAAGCAGCTTACACCGCATCTCATGAAAAGACAAGTTATATTGAAGCGGAATGTGCCACACGCAAGTGGCTCCCAAGTCCTCTTAACACATCAAAGACTTTTAATGTTAGGACTGCCTTGCAGCTTCCGCCACTCCTTTGGTCTTATCATGCCTAAAAGTCACCCTTTATCCAACATTGGTATCAGGGAAAGCCTACTACCCAGGAACATGTTATTTTAACTCTTTCACCACATGGACAGCCCTCACACAAACCCACTGAAGCCCCCAGATTTGACAGATACCCAAATATGATGTTATAATGAATATGTCAGGGGAACATTGAGCATCTTTAGTACAGTGAGTCTGTCAGGTCGGCAACACGCCGGATCGGAACAGATCGTAGCAACACGAGCCAGCACGGGCAGGACTTCGTCAACCTTTTTGATGATGAAGCAATTCTTGAAAACAGCTATTGAACTGAGCTGCCAAGATTATGTGGAGCGCTGGATGTTGATTGCGAGAACGGCCATCCAAACGGAACAAGGACTCAAAACATCCCTAGCAAAACTCAACCTTAGCAGACCATACTGATCAAGCAACTTCTGGTGACAGATTCTACGAAAAGCCCCTCACAAAATTTTATAACCATACTACCGAAATATCAGTGGCCGTTAGGAGACCTACCGAAACCACTGCAAACAGAAAGACCGTCCAATTTCCTCCCTTGATCTTGTTTGGATTTGGTACACCTGATGGTTGAACCATGATCAGGCAAAAGACTAAACGGCCCGGGATGACGATCTCTTGGGTCGTCCGTTACGCATGTGAGCAAAGTCCGGTTAGGCCTTTCCCTCCTTTGCAATGACCATACTCAAAGCCACTACATCGTGCATCTTCTCAAAATCATCTCAATTTGAAGGTTAAAACCGTGCTGGTGAAAGGAGTAGAGCTCAATTCGAAAGGTCGTCGTTCATGTTGTTTTAAGATATCTACGCGCAGGGTTCGCACCAAAAATGTACGAGTCCACAAATCCGTACATGATGCTGACGTCCAGGAAAGTATCTATCTTCGTCGACCCGGCGCAGAATTGTTCACGTTGGAACACATCTTGTGGTCATAGTCTGTTCAAGATCTTGGGCCTTTCTACTCAGCAGATACGCCAACCACCGTCGCTGGGTTCTCCCCGAAGCATCGGCATAAAGCCTCGTTCTTTTGAGCCGGGCGTCCAGTGCTAGCAACTCTCGAGCAACTGGTCGGCAAGGGCAATTATGCTTTCACGGGCATATATACTGAATTGATTTGAAAATACTTTACTGTTGATGATATCTGCTAGTAAAATTCTCAGGCGGTGACTTCTTCAATGACCTGAGGATCTTAAACGGTGGAAGACATGAGTACTCAGGCAGTACTCAATATATTTTGTGAGATTAATATAAACTATGGCCCTGTGAGTGCTTTTGCATGAGAATTGGATTCTTCACGCTGTGAGACCACTTCGACCCCACGCCACCATGGCTGAAAGTTTCAAGAAATGGAAGGAGAACGTACCAATTCTTTACGATTGGTTCATGAACCATCATTTGACGTGGCCTTCTCTCTGTTGTAGGTATGCCACTTTTGTTGTCGTCCCTGTCCACAAGGAGTCGTCTCTAACGTGTGACCTTTCCGATGTGGCTCTCTGTACCTAATTTATTTCCCTGCTGATCTTGCTGATATCTTCCTCAATTGTATAACAGGTGGGGAAACATGAAAGATGAGCAGAAATTCAAGCGGAAACAACAGATCTACTTATCAGAAAGGGTAAGAGGCCCTCAGATGCTGCTTGCCAGGTAGAATGAATAGGTCAGGTACCCTTCTCATTCATTTTTGGGTCCCTGGAATATTTCTAAGAGCTTAAATTTCTCGGGAAGACGCGCTGTAGCCTCAAGCAGGCATCGGAGTTTCTGGACGGGCATTTGTGAAATTCTGGCCGTGTGTCTATGGAAGGAATGGCACATTTGTCCCTATGTGTGAGGAATACCGGCACCTGGGTGGCTAGTCAGGCATTGGATGTCATGGAGATGCCACATCTGCCTGGGAAAGAACGGCGTTGGGGTGCGAATGTGGTTGGCATGGCTGCTTGAAAGCTAGGAACCCACCAACGCTTGCATTGGTCATTAGCATGGCATGCGGTTTGGAAATTTTGAGGGGGCATGGTACATGCCGTGAGAATTGAGATGGCAAGGATACCTGAATGTGATGGGAAGCTCTGTGTGAGCGGTTAGTAATGGCGATGGCATGCATACTATAATGTGTGAGGAAACTCAGTGAGCGTGCTGGCATACGAGAGGATCAACACTTGATTGTATCAGCTAACACGGCTGTAGCAATTGAAGCCTGCGCTGGCAATAGGGATGGAACGAGTGCCTACTGGGATGCATGAGGCAGATGGTGCAGGTGGCCGTGATTGGGGTGGCACGTGTTATGATTGTTTGAGGAAACATTGTTTTCATCGCGGTGAATGGAAATGATAAGAATGCTGAATGGGTCAAACGACATGGCAGTGTACATGGGTCTGAGGCATGTGTCAAAGGGCATGGGGTTGGTGCCGTGAATGTTTGAGGAAACATCGTGCTCATGGCGGTCATCAGGGGTCAAGAGGGCGTGTTGGGTCAAGAACATGGCGCTTGTAATGGTTGGTGGGTTAGCGCAATTGCCTGGATGTCGGATTGAACATGGTGGTTGTGGTAGTAATTAGGATGTCACACTTTTGGTTTGCTGGGGAAATGGCAGAGAAGTCTGAAGGGGTGGAAAGGGATGGCTCTTATGGTTGGCTGGGTGATGGCAATGAAATGCCTGAGGGGTCTGAAAGATATTGGGCTTCTGGTTCCTTAGGGGATGGCATTGTAAGCGTGAAGAGGTTGAGACGGATGGCGCCCTTACTCTGGAAGGGGGACTGGAACTGAACCCGTAGTGTCCGTAATCTGCCTGAAACGGGACACATATAGCGAAGTTTAGACTGGAATCGAACACATAGCATTCGGATTGGGGCTTGATTTGGA
>KV908432.1:155000-162500 GCA_002005505.1 Botryococcus braunii
TGCGAGCAGGTATACTGGCAAGCGGAGGAGAGGACGACGAGGTCAATGTGTGGAACTTGAACCGAAATAAGGACATCGGTGATGGAGTGGCTCCGGAGCTTATGTTCAAGCACAAGGGCCACAGAGGATCGGTAAACATCGCATTTCGGATTTCTTGTTGGTTAATATCCCCTGCAATCCATTCACACCTTCCTTTGGTAGTTTGCTCGTATGCTTCTCATAGGAAACGTCTCATGCACTTCTCTCATAGTAGGCCGTTTGGTGTAAACATTTCACAGATAACATCTCTCTAAACTTGCGTAAGCTTGTCATGGGAGATGTCCTCATGTTGGCTCGCCCGTTTACTTTTTCATGTAAGTCTCGAGTTGTAAATATCTCGTGTTTAACCGTGTGGACCACAGGGGACTTGTGAAGCTTGTGGATTCCTTGCTTATTCCATGATGGTCAATCGAGCCAGCTGGCCCAGTAATATATGAATAACAACCTTTTTCTGAGACCTTCTGTGTTCTTGCTTGAGCTCTTTCTGGGCCTGACTCTAGTCAAGTCTAAGCCAGGTTGGGATCCCTCGGTTTTCATCCTGGGTGTTCTCATCCCGGAGCTTAGCCTCCGAAGAATCCCACACACCTCTCATCCCCTCCCCCCTTCCCCCACACACCCACATATTTATGCACATGTCTTATCAGCTTTGGACAGACTTGCACTTTCTTCTCGACATTTTAGGGTTTCATGACGTGGGGACGGCCCTGGGTGGGGGTGGGGTGGGTGGTAGGTGGCAGACTTCCAGTGGCACCCGAAGGACCCGTACACCATGCTGAGTGTTTCGGAGAGCGACGGAGGCACTCTCCAGATCTGGAGGCTGAGCGAGCTCATCTGGCGCGATAAGGAGGAGGTGATAGAAATGCTGGAGCCTTACAAGTAAGCCCCTCCACCAATCTTGTCTTGTCTTAGTTCAGAGACGGCGTCAGATTGTGTGGTTGTGCACATTCCCTCTTTCTGTCGACACAATGCATGTGTACTCTTCGGGATTGTGTACTCTCCGCCTTTCAGTTGACACAAGGCACGGGAGTTGCGTGGTTGTGCAAGCTCCCCCCTTTCTATAAACAAGACCCAATCGGGCTGTGTGTCGTGTGCACTCCCTCGTCCAACTGATAAAATACATTGGAACTGTGTGCTCATGGTACTCTACTTCCTCCTCCATGCAATTCTATCTCCATGCGCAGCCCCTTCAGCCTTATTGACTGGTCCTATTGGTAAGTCATCGTGCTTCCATTTGAATCAGGCAGCGGATCCTGTGGCTCCCTCCCTCCCCGCCCTCGCTCCCTCCGCTCCCCTCCCTCCCTCCCCTCCCCCCCCCCCAGCCCGGGGTAATCATTATTTGTTGTTCATGAACATGTCGGGTGTGGGTCGCCGCCCAGCCCAAAGGCGCCCAAACCACTGTGTGGCCTCAACATCTGCGGGGTTGAGGGATGGTGTGCCTCCCTTGCTAGCTGTGCTGGGGTGCTACTAGGATGGGATTCCCTTCATGCGTGACAGCGATGAGGACACTCTGCTGGGGAGGGGGCGGGAGGATACACACACACACATACACAAAGACACACACGTGTACACGTACACATACACACACGCACACACAGAGGGGGGGCAGGGGAAGGGAGGGAGGGAGGGAGAGAGAGAGAGAGAGAGAGAGGAGAGAGAGAGAGAGAGAGAGAGAGAGAGAGAGAGAGAGAGAGAGAGAGAGAGAGAGAGAGAGAGAGAGAGAGAGAGAGAGAGAGAGTGTGTGTGTGTGTGTGCGCGCGCGCGCGCGTGTGTGTGCGTGCGTGCGTGAGTGAGTGTGTGTGTAATACCCCTCTGGGGTCTTTTCCACCGTTCTAATGTGGCACTTTGGAGGGGACAGAGAATACATTTTGACGGGAAAGAACCCCCCAAAGAGCATAGCAGCCAAGGGGACAGGGAGCCCTCTCCAAGCTGGGCAAAAGCGGAAGGGTCCCCCAAGCAGTAAAACGGCACCCGCCCTCAAAAAGTTCGCATCTGCGGCACCCCCAAAACCGTCACAGGAGGCGACTCTGCCTAGACCGCCTCCCCCAAAGAGTTTAACACCAGCGGCAGTCGCCATTAAGGTTTCTGAACCTGTGGTCTCCTTGCGGACTGACAGCGCTTTATCGCGAGGTACCCTACCAGACGCAAGCGGAGCGGCACCCATGATGGTTGATGGCACTACAGTGGAGGCCAGCAGGGCAGGTCTCCTCGGTACCGACAACCATCTTGGAGGTACGGGACCGTCGGGGGATGCCGTGAAGATGGAGAGGACTGTGCCACAGGCCAGTGGAGTGGGTCCCCTGGGGACCAAGAGTGAGGCTGAGGGACCTGCAGGGCCGCCTCCTAACGTAGCAGGAGCCTTGGAGACCGAGAGCACATTGCCAGAAGCAGCTGGAACGGGGGAGCGAGGGACCGAGGGCGACCCTCGCACAACAGCGCTTGACAGTGAAGCAGTACCCATCGACATTGATGGCTGACCTCTGATTCCTGAGCAGCCTTGCTGATGGTAGGCTGCAAACACAGGTTGATGAAGTTCTTCTCTCGAGTCGGGTATCGCAAGCGTGGCTGATGACTTCCCAGGGCCCTCGTGGAGATTTTATTTGAGTGGGGTATCCCATGGGGTCCAGGCAGAACGGCTTCGTGCTGGCCAGTCTCCTGAAGGAGTCCTGGCCGAATGGTTTTGCGCAGTATCGGTGTCCTGCAGGGGACTGCACATGGGTGCCGCCTGAGGAGAGTGCTGTTGGGTGTTTTTGTGGGACCTGTGTAGTGCAAGGTCTCCATTTCTTGTTGGGCTTTGATTGCATCCCAGAGGATCCTTCGCACACAGTGTTCCGACGAGAATGGGTTCCCGTTGGGTATCCCAGAGGGAGACTGCACAACTTCGTGTCCTGCTTAGGCCACTAAGTTTATCATGAGCAGAGTGTCCTCGACTTTGGTACCTTCACGGGTCCTGTGCATCCCAATGTAGCGAGCAGAGAGGGTGTAAGATTGGTATACAGGTGTGGGTGTGAAATTGTATGTACAGGAGTGGGTGTAAGATTGATATTTCAGAAGTGGGCGTAAGATTGGTATACAGGAGTGGGTGTAGGATTGGTGGAGTCCCGTCCATCCCAGTGTCTCAAAGCAGGGTGGCTTGAAAGTTGCTGTCTTGCTGAGCATTTCATTTTCTCAAGCAGAGGGGCTTCAAGACGTGTAACTCAGAGGGTCCTGTGCAACCCAGGGTCTCATGCAGAGTGGCTTTAAGTGTGAGCGTCCCAGATAGTCACGTGCATCCGAATGTCTGAAGCAGAGCGGCGTTAAGAATGTTCTCTGAGCGGCTCCTGTACAACCCAGCGGCCTCTTGCAGTTCTCATTCGAGAAGACAGTGCTCCCATAGTGAAGAACGCTGACCAGCCGGCGTCGAGCAAGGAAGAGAGGGGCTGAATGCATCGATAGGGAAGAGCTCTGAGCGGCCGGCGCCGAGTAGGGAAGACAGTGTCTGAATGCATCGATAAGGAAGATCTCTGAGCAGTCAACATCGAGTAGGGAAGACAGGGTCTGAATGCATCGATAAGGAAGAGCTGTTACCAGCCGGCGTCAAGTAGGGAAGACAGTGTCTGAATGCATCGATAGGCAAGAGCTGAGCAGCCAGCGTCAAGTAGGGAAGGCAGTGTATGAATGCATCGATAGGCAAGAGCTCTGACCAGCCGGCGTCGAGTAGGGAAGACAGAGTTTCAACGCATCGATAAGGAAGAGCACTGATAGGGAAGAGCTGAGCAGCCGGCGTCGAGTAGGGAAGACAGGGTCAAAATGCATCGATAAGGAAGAGCTCTGACCAGCCGGCGTCGAGTAGAGAAGAGAGGGTCTGAATACATCGATAGGCAAGACCTCTGAGCAGCCAGCGTCAAGTAGGGAAGGCAGTGTATAAATGCATCGATAGGCAAGAGCTCTGACCAGCCGGCATCGAGTAGGGAAGACAGAGTTTCAACGCATCGATAGGGAAGAGCACTGAGCAGCCGGTGTCCAGTATGGAAGGCAGGGTCTGAGTGCATCGATATGGAAGAGCATTGAGCAGCCGGCGTCGAGTAGGGAAGCCAGGGAGTATGGACGGGGGGCGCACAGGATATGTGGTTCGGATATGCTGCACCGAAATTGGCGCCGCCCTGGTCGGGAGAACTGAGGGTCTCTAAGATTACCGGTTGAACGTGAAGGATACGGGCGTTTTAAGCTATGTAAATCCAAGGTGGGAATCCCAAGGGGCCCACATAAGTATCTGCAACCTGATCGCACAACTGGCAGTAGTTGTTGGGTGCGGCACAAAGCGCTTGTGATGTGCCCGCCGTGTGAAAATCCTAATTGTCCCTCCCATTGTGTGCATGCGCCCGCCTGCGCTTGCTCTCCGCATTCAAGTGTTTTGCGAGCCATTCCATTTAGCATTTTACTATGATGGGGCCGAGCCCTTCACAAAAGCAGGCCATGGCCACAAGTAACTAGCACTTGCGTCATGCAAACATAGCAACATAGCAACCTCACGTGTTAGCCCTTTCGGGCATCCACACGCCACCCAAAATTACGTCAACCCAACGCGCTGCAAGACGCGTTGTGTGTGTGTGTGTGTGCGCGTGCGTGTGTGTGTGTGTGTGTGTGTGTGTGTGTGTGTGTGTGTGTGTGTGTGTGTGTGTGTGTGTGTGTGTTTGCGACCTACAACCTGCATGCATGTGCAACATTCTTTCAGCTAGAATAACTTGTGATTCCTGAACTGCAGATGTATATGTGTTCCTCCGCGTCCCCTATCATTCTGGTGTTTAGCTATAACACATGTCCTCCAAAGCTAGGAGTAGTGGGTTCCCGGAAGGGATACGTGCATGGGAATGAGATGCTGGGGAAAGGACGCGACGATTTCCACCTCTTGGGCTGGGGAGCTTGAATGTACATAGTGCATGGACATGTCACATAGCTTTCACCCCGAAAAACTCGTTGACTTATTTGTAGATGTGGCAGTTGTGCCACATGTAAGGGATGCATCCATATGGAGAGTCTGGGCCCAGCTGGAAGTGCCACCAGGTTCCCTGACAGCAATAAATCGATACTTTGTGCCCCCCCTTTTTTGGGTGCGTGTGTCTGTGTACATGTGTGTGTGTGTGTGTGTGTGTGTGTGTGTGTGTGTGTGTGTGTGTGTGTGTGTGTGTGTGTGTGGTGTGTGTGTGTGTGTGTGTGTGTGTGTGTGTGTGTGCGTGCGTGCGTGCATGTGCCACATGTAAGGGATGCATCCATATGGAGAGTCTGGGCCCAGCTGGAAGTGCCACCAGGTTCCCTGACAGCAATAAATCGATACTTTGTGCCCCCCCTTTTTTGGGTGCGTGTGTCTGTGTACATGTGTGTGTGTGTGTGTGTGTGTGTGTGTGTGTGTGTGTGTGTGTGTGTGTGTGTGTGTGTGTGTGTGTGTGTGTGTGCGTGCGTGCGTGCGTGCGAGCATGTGCGTGTGCGTGTGTGCGTGTGTGTGTCTTTCAATCGAGTGGATTGAACGTCACTGTTGCCGAGCATGTAGATAAGCCAGGACAGTGTATACATGCACATATATGTATATGCGTAAATGCATGCTGAAGCAAGGAGAGGGAAGTGAAGAGACTTTGATTGATGCATGCCAAAAGTCAAATTTCACTGTGCTAAATATGTAGATAGCCAGTACAGTGTGCACATGCACATATGTACATGCTCGATAAGGCGAGGAACACAATTTGGTTGCCTTATAGGGCATGCATCTAAACGTGCAAACGAGTATAAACGAATTCGTTTATATTTGATTTCATGTTCGAACACATAACCGAATTCGTTTATACTCGTTTGCAAAACATGTAGTTGTCTATGTGTCGGGTGACGACCAGCTTCTTCCTGCCCGCCGCCAGTCCCGCTTGAGTCTTACACATTCCTGGTCATAGAACGTTCTATGACCTAGCCCGTTAACGGGCTGGTGTGGGGGAGTCCTAGCATGAGAAGCTAACCGAACAGTAGACATCCGCAGGTCCGCCTCCTGAGCAGCACGGACTACGACATGGGATAGTGTGGTAAGTGCTTCCTCCACGTGCCCTGCCACCGCTAAATCAGCACAACGACCCAAGGCGGGAGCCACGAGCTCCAAGGTATGCACATTATCTAAACGACAACCCTCTTGCCAATGGACTTGTTTCAGACAAGTATATACTAGTACTCATGTGTCAACACAACAGTGCAAGTTCGTGAAGTTCTCAGAAGCTCCTGCATGTTACTAGGCTTCGCCAATCTTGCAAGTGCTCTAGTGCAAAATTTTTGTTCCAATGGATGCTCATGCATTATGTATTCCACTTGTAAAATCAAGAGCGGGGCGGCGGGGCCCTAAATGCCAGTAGCCCCCACCGAGAGCATATTCCGGTAGAATTTCCGAGGGACCGACCTGTACGTCCAGATTGCTCCGCAGTACTGCGGTTGTTGCTCAGACCACTTCTGTCCCCAAGTTCCACCCCGTAACAGAGGTGCAATGTTGGATAAAAGTAATAGATGCTGTTCTAGCTGACAAACGTGTCATTGCTCCGTTAAGGGTTTGCCCATCGAGCACTCCTTTTGCCTTTCGCCGGCCCCACTGCTGCCGGGGGCCGGGCCTGCCCTTCCTGCCCCGTAGAGCCCAAGGCATGAAGCGCAATGGGTTGTTGTTTCTCATCTAAACAGCAAATTGCAGATGATACGGAAGAAAAACCTACTGAAAAAAATTCAGCACAAATCCTTGCAGATAGCACTCACTGTAAGGACCGAACGACCTCCTTGCTCACTTGGATCTTGCTCATCTAGTAGACAAACAGTGGTGTCTTATCTTTCATCTATTCGTTTACTTTAAGCAGGGCCTTGCCAGTTGAGGCTTCACGCTGGGCGTCCGTGGAAGGCTACCACGACGCGACTCGAGGCCATCTGTTATGAGATTGTAACGATGGGATATGTCCTTCTGTCGTTATTAATTTGCATTTGTGCCTCGGTTTTGTAGTTATCATGGATTCTTGTTTCCCCAAGGACTGCTGCATTACGTGTGCTTGTTTCATCTCTAAATAATAGCGTGTCGAATTTCCTGTGAATGACTCCCACGATGATGCATTTGATCTGCTGGTCTCAACGATTTATGAAAGTCTTTGTCTTGCTGGGGGTGCAAGTCTCTCTCGAGGAGATTTATGCTTTGCAGTCCCTTTTCAAGCAGCTCAGCAACACCATCGTTCAGGTCTGTCCAGACAGCACCACATAAAACCAATTCGTATTCCATGACTCCGTTGATACTCCTCCGACCACATGCAGAACAGGGAATCTGGAACAGCGTACATGCTTTTATTATGCAGTTTGGGAAGAGGAATGCACAGCTTTTAAATTAACGCTCTATAGCACGTTGCTCACCTGGGACAGGGAGGCGCATGGGTTTGCATGTCCATAGGATGTGCCTGAAGAATATGTGTTTGTGAAGGGATTTGC
>KV908432.1:165000-170000 GCA_002005505.1 Botryococcus braunii
TTTTGGTTTTCAAGAGAAGATGGCTTGGTCATAGCCTGCCAGTAGTTAGTGCATGCAATTAACTGGGGCACTTCCTGCCCCTTTGCTCCCCGCTCTTGTTAGTGATGGGCAGATTGTCTATGAAGGTTTTGTGCTGTTATGAGTTGGGGAGGTCTGGATTACAGCACCTTAAGGTAATGCTGCAAATTACCTTTTTTCCTCCGATCATGTGTTCCTCCGTGTGTGTGTGTGTGTGTGTGTGTGTGTGTGTGTGTGTGTGTGTGTGTGTGTGTGTGTGTGTGTGTGTGTGTGTTGGGGGGAAAGGGGTGCGGGGGAGAGTGGTATGGATGTGGTGATGGTGGTGGATGGGTTAGGGTGGATAGGGTGGGGTGGGGTGGCTGGTTTGGATTCAGTTGTAGACCAGCCTTGGCAGACATTTTTATTCCCGAAGAACAATTTCTTCCAATTTCCCCCCCCTTTTTCCCCAGGCAAGTGCCTCTTGACCAATCTGAGCTATGCCAGCCCATTGAGAAGATTTTGCCCTGCCTGGGGCGAGAAGAGGTTGGGGAGGATGGTTTGGACACATTAGGGAAGATATAACAGGAGTGGGTGAGGTTTGGGAACGTATTGGCGGAGCATGGATCCTCTGGGGGAGGTTGGTCAGGGATTACAGTCGAAAGGCAGGCAACTGGGATGGACGAGAGACTTTGAAGGAGTAGGAAAGGGGAAGGGAGGTCAGCAACAAGGACAAAAAGGGGAAAGAGTGTCGGGAACAAGGTGGGGGGAGAAGATGAGTGTGCTAGCTGAGGTAGGTGTTCTGGCGGCAGGCATGGCGTACACGAAGAGGAAAACTGATTTGTCAGGTTATAATGCAGCAGGTCTGGTAAAGATGGATAGGATTTTAAAAGGGATGTGTGTCAGGTGTTATGGCAGCTGGCGTGATAATGATGTATGTATGTAAAAATGTTGCATGTCGGGGGTTATGGCAGCAGGCTTGTAATGATGTGTGGGACATAAAAAGGTGGTGTATGAGGTGTTGTGGCAGCAGGCTTTGTAGTTATCTTTGGGATGCGGGGAAAGGAGCTTGGGTTAGGACGTCCCCATGCTGCCCTCCCTTCACCCCAAACAGGTGGAAGCGGGCTTGTCAGTTTCTGAGTGGAGGGCGTGTGTTGTGCAGTTGCCTTTGATCTGTATGATTTGGGCAAGACGGGCTCCATCGAGAAGTCTGAGCTGAAGACCCTACTGAAGGATATTTTTAAAGATAACCCTGCCTGTACCCTCACCGATGAGGATCTTGATGTAGTTGTTGAGGCGGTAGGCACCACAACCCTACTCTCTTCCTGCCGTGCGCAGGTATGGGCATGTGTGTGTGTGTGTGTGTGTGTGTGTGTGTGTGTGTGTGTGTGTGTGTGGGGGGGGGGGGTGGTTGTGTGTGTGTGTGTGTGTGTGTGTGTGGGTGTGTGTGGGTGTGGGTGGGTGGGTGGGTGTGTGTGTGTGTGTGTGTGTGTGTGTGTGTGTGTGTGTGTGTGTGTGTGTGTGCGTTCCTGCGTGCGTTGATGCGTGGCTATTCGTGCGCGCGTGTGCGTGCTTGCGTGCTCGCGCGTGCGTGTGTGTGCCTGTGAGGGAGGGGCCGCTGGGGGTTGAAATTGCCGCACATGTAGGTGACAACTTACCTGGAGGGAATGCTCGATACAGGAGTTATAAGAATATGCATGTGCAGTGGTGCCAGTTACAATCCAGCTGCATATCAGAGGGTGCACATGCATTCTCAAGCAATACCTCCCCCCACTCACATGCTTATGGAGCCTGAGGCACACTCACTCATCCGCCTTTCTCGTCGGCCCCATCCCCCACTGTTAAAAGCAACGCATGCACGCACACACACGCACACACACACACACACACACACACACACACACACACACACACACACACACACACACACACAAACACAAACACACTCACACACACTCACACAAACACACACACACACACACACACACACACACACACACACACACACACACACCCACACCCATCCAATCACACACACACACCCACACACACAGACACACACACACACACACACACACACACACACACACACACCCACACACACACACACACACACACACACACACACACACACACACACACACACACACACACACACACACACACACACACACACAGGAGGCATGCGGAGGCAGCGCGTGGAGTAACGTGAAGGGGGCGGGCGTAGAGTTTCAAGGAGGCTGACCAGTCTGGTGACGGCCTCATCAGCCGTCAGGAGTTTCACAACCTGGTGCTTGCTTATCCCGGTATCATAGATTGGATGACTTTGCCCATCCTGCGGGAGCTCACCACCAAGTACCCCTCTTTCCTGGTAACTGAAGCAGAAGAGAGATGATGTGTCCTTCACCCTTGATGGTGGCGGAAGCGGAAGAGAGATGAAGTGGGCTTCACCCTTTTTGGATGACCTTCTCTGGATCTAGAGAAGCCTTAGAGAAGCTCCTCTAGGAGAAGAGATCTATTCTGCTGGCGGTCGCCACCAGCACGCCTCCTTTGTGGTGGGGTGATCCCTTCTACGAAGAGGCCGGGAATGGGCTGAACCCAGTTCTGGATGACCTTCTCGATTCTGCTGGAGCTCACGACCAAGCACCCCTCCCTTCTCCACTCCCCCCTCCCGGGGGGATTCCTTCTTCAAAGAGGATTGAAAGAAGAAGAAGAAGAAGAAGGGTGTACATCATCCCAGCCCAAAGGGCTGATGAGGGGCTTGACAATCTTTGTGGTAAGGATAGCCAATCTTGATTTGGGCTTAATCGTGATTGGATGACCTTCCCCATTTTGCTGGAGCTCAGCACCAAGCACCGCTCCCTCCTTCTTCGAAAAGGCCCTGAAATGGGCGTCACCCTGATTGGTGGAGCCTCCCCATTCTCCTAGAACCTGACCAGCTTCCAGAAGGTCGGGGACAGCATCCACAGGCGTCACCCAACAAACAGATGCCATGTGCTTAGTGGTTGTGCTTTGCTGGCTTCTGTGAGCCTACCACGTGTGGTGCTCCGTCTTTGGGCCAGGCCGGCCAAGGAGACAGGCTCGTGGGGCGCCCAAAGTTACTCTGGAATTTCCCGTATTTACCCCTGTGGAGACCCCACACTCTAGTCCCGGGGCGCAACGAGGGGTAAGTTGCTCCCTTATGAGTCTTTGGACGCTCGTGCGGAATTTAATGGAATTTGCCGCAAATGTCTGGGAGAATGGGGGTTTGCTGAGCCTGAAGCGCCCACAAAGGAATGCCAGAAACTTTTGCTGGGATGTCTGCGGTAGTGATGATGGTTCCCGCACCCCCGTTAAACAGGCAACGTTGGCTGACCATGCACGTTGCCTGGAAGCTATGCACAGGCCCTTGTTTTGAAGTTGGGCTCTGGCGTTGTTCAAAAGCGCGCAGATAACATCATTCAGTCGACGGTCCAAGCCCTGGCTGGCAGCTATCTGCCGCAATGCAAAGTGAACTTCTTGGCAGGTCCTTGGAAGGTCGGCCAAGCCCTTGTTTGATTCGGGCTTGTGTTCCTAATAGAAGTGGATAAAGTTAGTTGCGAGTGTTTGCAGTCGCTCGAGCGACGTCGAATGCATGTTCATATGTGTGTGGTTTCTTTTCTCCCCCAGTTTCTTTCCCGTCTGTGGGTGGAAGTCAGTGTACGATGTTCAAGCAGCTCTGTAAGTCTTCTTTAGTTTGAGTGTGGCTAGAGATTCTAGAAGTTTAAACCGAAGAGGAACTGCAGCAACGCGTCGAGTGGTTGAGTAGGTTGGCTGGTTTGCTGCTCTTTTTGCAGATCCTTTGAGTGAGTCATTGAACTGCAATCGATGTTTATATTGGGCCAAACTAGGGCCGAGGTTCGGTTTTGATAATGGGGTTCACTCCGCGACGGGGCCACTGGTCACCAGCGACTGGTATGCATATGAAGTTCAAGGAACATCCCGGAATTCAAAGGAAAAGCTGTCTGCGGTCCGGGTGTCAGATCTAGACTGGCAGACTGATAGTGAACTCACTATTCCGACTAGTCAAGTGTCTAACATTCCGGTTTGTTCATGTGATCACAGTGGCACTGCCACTGGCAGCCTGGCCCCATCAGGAACGGAGCATTTCAAAGAACCGAATTAGTTGTTTGGACGCTGGCAGGCAACTGTGACAAGAAGTTGGACGTGTGCTAGGCGTAGGATAATTAGGCCTTATGATCACGTTTGTTGCCCAGCCTCCATCGGCAGCTGCATATGTTGGTAGCTTTGAGACAGCGTTTATGCAGTTCAGCTCTACCTGACATGCTTAAGGTTATACGGCTTAAGCATGGAGCCCAGAGGTTATGCATGCTCACAACCATGTGCGTGCGTGTGCGTGTGTGCGTGTGCGTGTGCGTGCGTGCGTGCGTGTGTGTGTGTGTGTGTGTGTGTGTGTGTGTGTGTGTGTGTGTGTGTGTGTGTGTGTGTGTGTGTGTGTGTGTGTGTGTGTGTGTGTGTGTGTGTGTGTGTTCCTGTGCGCACGCACCGGTGGGCATGAGGCGTGAGCGTGTGTGCTCTTGTGTTCAAGATTTCACACATAGACGTGTTAATAAACATAGAGGTACTAATGTTCTGCCATCCTTTAGGGCAAACTTGTACATGTCAAGTTTGATTTTGTGTCGCTTCCATGTTCCACATGGCTTAACTGGACCCTCCCTAACCCCCTTTTGGCTGGACTGTTTTGGATCTTGAATCGTTTCATTTTTAGTCACATGGGCCTGGGTGTACGTGTTCAAGGTAGCCACTGCCATGGCAAAAGCCTTACGGCATGTCATTTGTTTGCAGCGAGGAACATGAGAATGCGTGAGAATATTAAAACCACATCTGCTAGCGATGAGCGATTTGCAATATCCGTGCTTTAGCGTAATAGCTTTCATGTTCACGCCATCTATAGCGGGATTGCAGTGGTTCATGAGAACAAAGCCAGAAGGGGGGACCTTAGGCTTATTTTATGCTTATTTTATTTC